>PKML01077420.1:1214614-1257236 GCA_002933935.1 Eutrema yunnanense | reverse complement strand
ATTTTGTTATTTGTGAATACATTAAATAAAAAAGATTCATTTTATTTATAAAAATAAAAACAAATTACATAATATCAAATGAAGTTTACATAACTTAGTTCATAAAAAACTTTACTACAATGACAATAATGGTGTTAACAACAAAGAGTAATAAACCACCATATGCTTTACGAGTATCAGCTAATATTTTCTCTGCATTTTCACAAGCTGCTGCTGCAACTATGTCCATCCTCGCCTGGAAAATTAACCACAACAGTGCCGGTCGAACATATAAATTTATACTTTATAAAACGTTGGCCATACTTAGTTGTTTACCCAAAAAACAATTAATCAATTTATCTATCTCTTCTAAGATTTATGATAGAAAGTTACAGAACTTACCATTAGTGTGAAACCAATATGTTCGACATGAATGGCCAATCTTCAAGTCTAGGAACATGTATAATCCCAAACACGTACCTGTGAGAAAACAAAATCCACATAGAAATCAGAAAATTTGGTAACCGGTTGCTTTCCAACTGAATCAAAAATATGTAAAAACAAAGGATACATGCCCGAGAACGACATCAAATTCTTCCAAGGAGCGATTCTGTTTCACCCATGTGGCAAGACCTTCACCAGCACGTGGGTTCTGGTTTGGGAACTCTCCTCCGGGGAACTTCTCGTCGGGGCATAACGGGTAACCAAGAGATTATGCTTCAGGAACGTAGCTCTTCTTAGAAACTTGGCATCGGGTGGAGCTAACGGCAAACAGTTTGAGCCTGGAACAAGTTTGTATCCCGTTAATTGCCCCGTCCTGTTTACTTCTTATCGTCGGCCATAGTCTAGTCAAGAAGGCGATTTTCATGAAAAGGAAGTTGAAAAGCATTCGATATTGCAAAACATGACAAGGACATACCTCAGCAGGATCAAGATGCAAGTCGTCTTTTAAATAAAAACTAACAGCAAGCCTCGCGAGCCCTAAAACACCTTGAACAAAATACACCATTGATACTGCAACATTGTCCGGTGATAATTCAACACCGAAAATTGTGTTTCTGCTACTAAGATTTCTTCCTTTACGAGGCTGTGTTCTAATACAAGTATCTCTTTCTCCTTGGACATCCGTCTCTCCTTCAGCTACACCTATAATAAACTCACACATTCCTCACATTAGAGAAAGAGAAATACCCAATTCGACCAGAAGCTAGTCCCTCACAAGGAAAAAATTCATAAATCAAACAAGAAACCAAGTTGTAATCAAGAATGTTGCAACGAAAAGCTCACTTATTTAAAAAAAAAAAATGACAATTCATAGTCGCCTATGGTGACTACTGGGGAACCAAATTCTCCAAAGCACTATCTTTTGCTATACCCAAAAAAATTGATAGCATAAGGAATATATGGAAAATGAGAAACTTAATAATTCTAGAATCTAGAAGAAGACTTTCCTCTGAGTCCCGCCTGCGAGGAAGCTCCGGGATAGAAACTATGGCGGACATATCTCTTCTATCCGGATGTCTCCGACGAATCTTCCGGCGGTGGGATCGGGCGGCGATTGCAAGGCCGTTGTTAGTACTCGACGGCAATAGATCGGGATTGAGAGAAGAGAGAAGAGAGGAGATTTTTCACAATACCACTCGACGGGCATATGTTGTTGCGTTGAAAAAAAAAACAATTTCACCAAAATTATTTTTGGTTCCAATTATTTTACTTAGGCGGGTAATGAAATTTTCCTTATTCCCGATTAATTTATGATAACGTTTTACAATTCATATGTGTTATTATAGAACAATTGGAGAAGCAAAAAAATAAGCGCGAACACATTATTTTTGCCGCCTAACATATCATAGCGTTTACTATTTCTGAAACGTTATGCAAAAGTTATGCATATGTCAACGATAGCAGAAGCATAAAAACCGCTATCCTGAATTGCTATTAAAACCCGTTTTTCTTGTAGTGATTATTATAGCACTCTTCTGCTTTTCAAATAATTATGCAACAATGTATATATATACGGGGCGTGACGTACCACCAACCTCAAAATTTGATGGATAAATGACATTCAAAATTAGTAATATGATATATATATGTGTGTGTGTGTGTGTGTTCTAGATAATTTTTCTTCAAGTTTTTTTTTTTGTTAAATCTTATATATATAAATTAAGGTATTCTAAAATTCTGTCATACTAATGCGTAAACTAACGTGTACCCATATATTCAAAACATGAAATAGATGTAGTTTCCATTTATATTTCTCTGATTATTTTACAAAGTTGCAGAATATTTTTGTGTAATATATTTGAAAGTTATAGATGTTGGTTTATATATTTAGTTAATTTCTCCACCAATTCGAATTTACGTCTACTTTTTATATTATAGTCTCATAATTCACGTCTACTTGATTCCATTATCGAACCTCGCTAGCTTCCAAACAAATAGTTATGCTAATAATCATATAACTTTTTTTATATAATAGATGAACTTTAATTTACACATACTAACTAATTCATAGTTTTAAAAAATGATAAACAAGGACAAACGGAGCAATAGAACTCACTTGCATTACGACATATTAATATAATCAAGTGGTAATGAAGTAATGGTTTCTATTTATAGAGAAATTGTTTTGTAAATTTAGCAATTAGATCGATTTTTCGTAAGTGTGAAATAATTTAATTATTTATTTAATCAGTTGAAATAGTGACATTTTAAAAATTCATATGAAAATTTGGTGAATAAATTATTCGACGATTACATTCACTTTTAAAGGATTAGTCGGTATTACAAATATGAATCACCTACAGTTATAAAAAAGATATATAGAACGATATTATATATATATATATATAGCCCTAATAATACAGCCAAATCGTGTAAAGATAAGATACTACTTTTCGATAATCTTTTGTTTGTTTTTCAATCTCATATTTGGATGCTATCGCTTTTTAGTAGGATGCATTTAATTATGCAATATGCTATATATGTATATGTATTTATACATGTTTTTCTGCATTTTGTTTGATGTCATATATAGTTCATACTACTTGTTTATGAATGTAGCGATATGAAACTAGTATAAATTAGATACATATTTCAAGAAAATTTAGGTATATGCATGAACCTAGCTAGTCCAAGACAATTATGACAAATTTTTACAGTATATATGTGACCAGCAGAATTAAATTTTTAGTTCCATCACTAATTGATGATTTAAATCCATTAATAAATTCTGTTAATAAAATTCACCACTGAATCAAAAGCTAGACAAAAGGTATACATGGTTTGGTTAATATAAGGTTTTTGAATGCTGATGTTGATACAAAATAGAACCGTATCAATATATGATTGTCTAAACAAAATTACTATGATGTTTATTTGTAAATATTTCGGAATGCAGCAGTTACCCAAAAAAAGAGAGAGGAATGGACAACAATGAATGAATGAAACTCTAACTAAACCTACTCTATATTACCCTAATGGGAATATACAGATTCACGCACATGTCTATGTCATTCGTTTCCCCAGTGAATAGTTTTTTCATATTCTCTAATTTCTGAAGTTAGTGGATTACATCCATGCATGCATATATAATTGTACTTCCAGAAATATATATTATATGTATCACAATTCACAAAGTTGTAGGATTTCTATGAGTTTCTAGAATCTAGGTACGTAATGATATTATATATGCCTATTTTATTAGCATCTTTATTTGTATATGATAAAAAGAAATAGTAACATTGCATTTGAGGAAGCGAGTGCCAAATTTAATTTTAATTTTACAACCAAAGTCTTCGATTACTTTAGTGTATTTCATGGAAGTAAAATAACATCCACTAATATTAATTAATTGGAAAAGGATGCAATAAACTTCCAACTATTCCCTTTGGTGAAACCTTTTATCAAAATAAAAGAAAAACTATTCTCTTCGAAGATTTAAAAATCATGCAAGCTTCAAGGAAATTATTAGTATAAAACTTGAAATTACCTAAAAGGGAAAACAAACAAAAGATATAAACTTCTTTAACAAAAAAAAAAAAAAGAAGATATATAAAAAGAGAATCGCAATAATAAATTGGTTCTATATTTTAAAAAGTTGCAAATTGATTTGATGTGGTTAGGTAGTCGGCGGAGGAGTTTGAAAGTGGACCAAAATTGGACCCACTCTTGACTCATCATCATCTCCACGAGGTTGAGTATTTGTCAGCATGGTGTGCCACGTGGACTTAAATACCAATGATTGAATTAACTGGGAAGATATTTGATTCTATAATTAGGTTAGTAATAATAATAAATTAACCAGTGGGCTTATTTTTAAATGGCGATAGTTGACAAACAAGGGGAATAATACCATCCAATAACCAAAAAACTTAATACTAATGGTTATGAAATGGTTTATTCTCTCTTATTTGTTTTTATAGCTCGTTATATTCTTTATTTTGATTTGTATAGCTTTTTGGTTATCCATCAAATTCACCCAAATAACAACAACTTATAAATCTCTCTTATTTTTTTGCCATCGAGAATATACGTATAGTGGAGAAAATAAGAGTTTGTAATATTTATAATTTTAACTTTTTTTAGTGAAAGAATATTATCATTTAATCTTAAGAAAAAAACAAGCAAAACAAAATAAATAGAGCCATGAAAACAACAAACTATCCACACAACCTTTGAATGGTGGTTTAATTTCCATTAGGGCTGAATATTCATTTGTTTTTGACACATTGGATTATTCTTACTTCTATGTAACAAACAAAATCTACACTTTTTTTTTTACATATTTATACGCCGGGTTGTATAATGTAATCACCGAAGAGAATAACATTGCCAACTATTTCTGATCAACATAACAACACATTAGATTAATAAGCACGACTAAAAACTATATATTACCTTCATTATATATGAATACCATTCTATATTTAGCTATAAGCATATAAACCTATCATAAATATATTCATTTTGTCGCCATCATAACTATTTTTTAAAACTCATCAATTTGATGTTGACCAAAAAAAAACTTATCAGTTTGAATTGCGAAAGTATAATCATGGTGAAGCTCATGGATTGGACCAAACGATCAACATATAGATGATGTACATCAGTACATATGTATCTATCACTCATTATCTTTTGGCCCAGTCTCCGATTTATTACTCTTTTACATCACTAAATTTCAAATAAATGTTGTAACAAAAACGAATGGGAATCAAAAGTAAGAATTAGTAATCAGATTACGAAGTGATCAATTAATTCTATTATCAGCGACAAATATAAACAAAGACGGCATATGGTTAAGGGTTTTTGTGAGATCTTCACTAATCAAAGTCACACAAAAAAGGTATACAATAAGAGAATCGAATAATTCTATTTTCTATAGAAAAAAAGTCTAAAGAATGTTAAATTATTTCGCACTTTAAGCAAAAGCATATGACAAAAGTTAGGTCCTAAATAAAATATTGTATACAAATTATTCACACTAATAAAAATAATCAAATCCATAGAACGCGCAAACCACATGCAGTCTCCTCATAACTCGATGCCTATATATACACACACACACACACATCTTCTCCCTCAAAATCAAAACCAATAGATCTCATTACTGATTTCTCATACAACAACAACAACAAAAAACATTCACTTTCACTACCTATACTTTCAAAACGATCAAAACCCACCCCAAGATCATACTTGTTTCGATTCAAATTCACTCCCAAAAATGGAGAATATGTTTAGACTCATGGCAAGTGAAGAGTATTTCTCAGACCGACGGTGTATTTGGGTCAACGGTCCGGTTATCGTTGGAGCCGGTCCATCCGGTTTAGCTACGGCAGCTTGTCTTCGTGATCAAGGAGTCCCATTCGTCGTGGTCGAGAGATCAGATTGCATCGCTTCGTTATGGCAAAAACGAACCTACGACAGGCTCAAGCTTCACTTACCCAAGAAATTCTGTCAATTACCGAAAATGCCCTTTCCGGATCACTACCCTGAATATCCAACAAAACGACAGTTCATCGATTACCTTGAGTCATACGCAAACCGGTTCGACATTAAACCGGAGTACAATAAATGCGTTGAATCTGCTCGATTTGATGAAACCAGCGGGCTATGGCGAGTTAGGACGACCTCAACAACGGTGGCCGGAGAGGAGATGGAATATATTTGCCGGTGGTTGGTGGTGGCGACAGGAGAAAACGCCGAACGTGTTGTGCCCGAGATTAATGGGCTTAAGACGGAGTTTGACGGAGAAGTGATTCACGCGTGTGAGTATAAGTCCGGCGAGAAATATAGAGGGAAGAGAGTTCTTGTCGTCGGATGTGGTAACTCCGGCATGGAAGTCTCGCTTGATCTTGCTAATCACAATGCTATTACTTCCATGGTCGTTCGAAGCTCGGTAAGCAAAAATAAATAATGATTATTTTTACAACCACATAATTTACATGAACATTTAGCTTGAAACTTCCATATGGGATCTAAATAAAGTTGCATGAAACTTTAAGCTAATCTTGTATCTGTTAATTAATTCGACCAGGTTCATGTGCTACCGAGGGAAATTCTAGGAAAATCAACATTCGGAATCTCAGTGATGATGATGAAGTGGCTACCTCTATGGCTCGTAGACAAACTTCTCTTGATCTTATCGTGGATGTCCCTAGGGAGCTTATCAAAATATGGTCTCAAGAGGCCCAACATCGGCCCAATGGAGCTCAAAAGCAAGACGGGAAAGACGCCGGTTCTCGACATCGGTGCTCTGGAGAAGATAAAGTCCGGCGACGTAGAAGTTGTCCCTGCAATCAAACGGTTCTCACGGTGCCACGTGGAGCTCGTAGATGGTCAGAAGCTAGATATCGATGCCGTGGTTCTCGCCACCGGTTACCGTAGCAACGTCCCTTGTTGGCTTCAGGTGAGAAAAAGTTACAAGATTTAATTTAAACATAGTGATGAAATTATGTTTCTTGCGAAACAAGTAACTGAATTATTTTATTTTTCTTAAACAGGAAAGTGATTTCTTCTCGAAGAATGGGTTTCCGAAATCGCCGTTTCCAAACGCGTGGAAAGGGAAATCGGGTTTGTACGCGGCCGGGTTCACGAGAAAAGGATTGGCCGGAGCATCTGCAGACGCCGTTAACATCGCTCAAGACATTGCAAATGTGTGGAGAGAAGAGACAAAACGACAGAGGATGAGAAGAAACGTGGGTCACCGCAGATGCATTTCAGTTGCTTAAGCCTCAAGTTATTATTTGTAAACAAAATAGTAAAGAGAGGCCTCTCCTGTAGTCCCTGACAGTGCTTTTTTTTTTTTTTTTTTATCACAGCTGTATGGGCGTTTTGTAAAATTAGGATGACGTGGCTCTCTGTTTTTTTATATACGTATTATTTTTTGGATATACTTTTACAGAGGGTAATTGATTTGGATATATTAAAACCGTACTACCCATCCTTATATTTCGCTTTTGTATTATATAATAGAAACGGAAAAAAAAAATTGATTTGTTTATTGTATGGTTATTGACTCTTAGGACTTGGGCACCGAAACAAATCAAGAAATAGAACTGTTCGTTGAAACGGTTGAATTTTCGGGCCCAAAGCATAGAGGCCCAGAATCGTGTTTTGAAGATAGCCTAACCGTCCCGGATCGGTCCGTTTAAAGACCGACTCCACCTATTTTGAACATGACCCGGTCTGCTTTTAACTCGGAAAAATGGACCAGACCGGACCTATTTTTTCAAAATAAAATTATTATGCATAATGAATTCCAGTGAATTTTCGGATTTATTTTTGTTTTTCTGAAAATGAAATCGTATAGTATAAATATCGGATCTAAATTCTGACATTCAGTAGAAATGACCCAAAAAAGATCATGTAATGAAAAAAGCATTATAAATTCTTAAAAAATACTATGAGAAGTATACAAAACTGCAATCAATATAGTAAAAGGGTTCGTTTTTAGTTTTTACTCGAAGGAAGACTTGTTTTTCTTCATTTCTCTTCTCCCTCTATAAACCCTAATCGAAAAAGCACAACAGAAAAAAAATCACCAAATTTTCTCCTCGATTCATGTTCTTTCGCTTTCTCACAAACCTCGAAGAGTGATGGCGGAGAGAGTGGTAGAGTCAGGCAAAGCAGGAGGGTCGACGGCGACTAATGGTGGGGAAACGGAGAAATCTCTCAAGGATAAAGGCAACGAGTTCTTCAAAGCTGGCAACTACCTTAAAGCCGCAGCTCTCTACACTCAAGCCATTAAGCTCGATCCTTCTAACGCTACTCTTTACAGGTATTTCCCAGATTACGTTTAACTTTGTTCTCACAATTTTCGTAGATTTACGATTCCTATTGGGTTTCCATCAAAATGATAAGTTCATGTTCAACGTAATATCCGAGATTCTTCCAAATTTTCGAATCTAATAGTTGGGTTTCGATCAATTTGAGCTGGGTTCTTAGAAGATCTAGTTTTGTTCTCTTGTGAATTGTTAGACCTAAAATGAGATTGTTTTGGTGGAAAAGAGAGGCTTTTTACCTTGAATCGTTTAATCCTTAATGGCATACAACATTTCGGCTATATTTCAGAAGATCAATTGTGATTTGGGATACTAAAATTGAGGTTTTTTTTTTAAGATTGTGTGAAATGTTGCTCAGAGCAGAATACTAATGAGCAGATTTTAGAGTGTAGTAAAACTTTTCTTTATCCGTTGCAGTAACCGAGCTGCTGCATTTTTGAGTCTAGTTAAGCTTAGCAAAGCCTTAGCTGATGCAGAGACAACCATCAAACTCAACCCTCAATGGGAAAAGGTAAATCGAAACAAGAGATTTTTTGTTTTTTTTTTTGTTTTTTGGGTTTCTGTCTCTTCCACAATAGCAGATCATATCAGCAAATCTGTATGTAAACAAGTGGCTTTTCTGATCTATCTTCTTCAGGGGTACTTCAGGAAAGGTTCTGTGCTTGAAGCCATGGAAAAATATGAAGATGTAAGTATTTCTCTTGTTTTGCTCTTTTTCTTATACTTTTAAGTTTTGATTACAAAGCTGTAATCATGGTAGTTAAAATCTCTTTCATGATTGCGTCAGGCTTTGGCTGCATTTGAAACGGCTCAACAGTACAACCCACAGAGCGCAGAAGTTTCTAGAAAGATCAAGAGGCTCGGTCAGTTGCAGAAGGAGAAACAGAGAGCTCAAGAACTCGAGAATTTGAGATCTAATGTCAACATGGCCAAGCATCTTGAAAGCTTTAAATCTGAAATGGTTAGTTTCTGTTTACAACAAGTGAAATCCAAAGAATCAATATAGACCTTTCTTGTTGCGTATTCAACTCAGATTCTGAAATTAATTGTCCCCATATTAACAAACACTTGCAGTCTGCAACCTATGGAACTGAAGAGTGTTGGAAAGAGATGTTTTCTTTTCTTGTTGAGACTATGGAAACAGCTGTGAAGTCGTGGCACGAGACATCTAAAGTCGATGCTAGAGTCTATTTCCTTCTCGACAAAGAGAAAACACAAACCGATAAGTACGCACCAGCAGTCAACATCGATAAGGTATTGAGAAGCAAATGAGCCAATTTAAGATCTTACGAGAAAATGAGTAAATGAGCTAAAACTATATGTTCCTACGTAGGCTTTTGAGTCACCAGACACACACAGTAACTGCTTTACATATCTGAGGCAATACGCAGAAGGGTCCTTCTCCAAAGCTGCTTGCTTAGTAACATCAAAGAGTAGTATATCCTATCCACAGGTGAATCAAATATGTCTTCTTGTGCTTGCCAAAAGTCTTTTTTTGTTTTGTTTGTTTCTTGTGGTTATATGTTATGGACTGATGGTTAAATCGTGTCTGGTAGGTGTGGAAAGGTCAAGGCTCAAGAAAGTGGAAACTCGGACAAAACGATGGAATCTTTGTTCAGTTTGAATCTTCTTGTATTCGACATGTTTGGTTCATTCCTAGCTCGAAAGAAAAGGGGCAAACATTATGCAGGTTCTTTCTCTCACACTTATCCTCTTCTTGGTGAATTTGATGAAGTACCATGACTTCACACAGGCTGATGTGTTTTTCTTGGGTGTATATACATAATAAAGATTCAAACTTTTGTATCTAACTCAAAAGTGGTTGGGGTTTTTGTTTTCAGGGATCCGCAAGCTCTGGATATTAGTGCACATGAGATCCTCCCTCGCATTTTCAAGGAAGCATGGAAGAGCTCGTAGGGCATTGTTTTGTTGCAGTATGATTCTCTATATCCAGTTTTTGATCAAAGACTGAAAAAGAAAAAGAAAGTTCCTTGTGTGTTTGCGCTACTAAGAAAACCCACTTGTGTGTTGTTTCTTATTTAAGAGCTTATTTTTCACTAGATTAGAAGAAATAATACTGATGACAATAAAGCCAAATTAATTTTGCTTGAGAATTAAAGAGCCCAAATAAAGTGGATGGGCATGAATTTTGTCAATAAAAAGATTCGACGGCCCAGATTCCACTCCACCGACAACCGACGGTAGCTATCGATTTGACTTCATTTCGTTTGCATGATCCCAAACCCATTATCTCTCTTTTCTTTTTCCACGTAGACTTGTCAAATCTTTAACTAATGTACTTGACGATTTCTTTTCAATTACTAATCTTTCTTAGAAATAAACATTTTGATTTTAGCAAAAAATCAAGTTTTGGTTTGTTTGAAATAGAAAAAATCCACTAAGAAAGTCTGCCGTTACATAATCGAAATGGAGACAATGAAATCTCGAAGAAATTGTTTTGCCAACGCATCTACCGAAAAGTTGGTTAAACGCGGAATAAAAACAAAAGAAATAGCACGTAAAAAAAGAAAAGTATGAACCAATAAAGAAGTATTTGAATCATATTAATGAGAATTTGGTAGCACGTAGCCACCATGTAGCTTTCGAAATTAGGAAACACACATTTTAACTTCATTTTCCAAATTTTAAAGTGTTGATAATGGAAATTTTGCAATAAGTCAACATAATTAAATTGTACTAGTATCATTTAGACATTTTTAGTCGTTATATTATTTGTCTGGATATAAGAATTTCCTAGGAAAAAAGTTTACAACATTAAAAAAAAAACAACGCGTCCTCTCTCTCTCTAAACCCTTGGTCTCGACTCGAAGCATATCGTTTTCAGTTTGAATCTTCAATTTCTCTCAGATTTAGATCCAGAGGGAGGGTCTTTGCATTTTTCATCTCTTTATTGTAATGCTGTTGATCTTAATTCGAACCGACTCCGAGTACGCGATCGATTGACTCGCTCTATTTTGGATCCTTGTTGACTCGGCGAGGTCGGTCACCGGAACCGCGCACAGGGCTTACGGGACATGGGAGCTGCACCTTCAACGCCGCGAAACACCGTTGGTGATGATGTTTCGGTGGCGGAGTACCTCATTGCGACTTTTGTCGGCGAGAAATCGTTTCCCTTGGCCTCTGATTTCTGGAACAAGCTACTTGAGCTTCCGTTGAGTTCTCGGTGGCCCAGTGATCGGGTTCACCAAGCCTGTGAACTTTTCGGTCAGTGATTCTTATCCACAATGTGTTGAATTCTAGTGTTTTCGTTGCATCTTCCACGGATTTTTGCTCTTCGGTAACTGAAATAGAAAATCGTTGTCCTCCAATTTCGATTTCGTAGTCTTGTGTGTAATTCCGCATATGGGTTTAGGATTATAAAGGATGTGTGTCGAATTCACTATGGCTAAACGAAATTGGATGTTAATGACGACCTAGTGAAATTAGCAGGATACATTTGAAGTTTGATGATCTTTTTCGATTTTTTTGTTTTTTTTGTTTTTGCCCTTTGCAGCACAAAGCAATGGCTACACTAGGCACCTCGCAAAACTATTGATTCATCTGTCGTGGTGTTTGCAAGAGCTTCTCCAAGCTTCTGATGCTCAGACTTCTATCTATAAGAAAGCTGTTAATGCTACATATATTTCGTCCGTCTTTTTGAAGCATTTGGTTGAGAATGGAAAAAGCGACAGCCTCGAGGAGTTGCATCTCTCGCTGGACGAAAGTGAGCCAGTTCCATATGGCTTTGTAATGGGTAATGACTCTCTAATATCTCTTACTTATTTCCAGCATTAAGGTTATTCTAATCGGGCTTGAGTTGGCTTACTAAGATTGTATTAATGGCAGATCAAGACATCCAGAATTTTGTCATGCATAGTGTGCTGAGCTTCATTGGATCAACTGATGTGAGGTATTCCATGCTTATTCTATATTTTATTTATCCTTATAAATTTCAGTATTAAATGTTCAATTCTGATTTTCATCATTTATTTGGCAAGTCCCAACTCGTATGTTCTACATCAGGAACTTCTGAACTTCATGCTTGTTACAATGTCGACACAGCTTCTCTCCGGACCATCACCTGCACCAAGAGATGTGAACCCTTTTATTGATGCAGCAATGGCGCAGGTAACAAAATGTTTTTAGTTTTCCTTATCTGTTTCATAGATTTTGCCCCCTATCAATTTTCACTCTTCCCTTTGCTTCAACAATTTTCAGGAAAAGTCTATAGTTTGTCTGGCGGTCAGGAGATTGCTACTTAATTATATTTCCCGACACCGTACTCCTGCAAATGCAAAATACTATTTGTACTCTGATGGAGATTCACCAGGCATTTTGGAAAGAGTTGGTTCTGCAGCTGGTAGGTATTCGTATTACTTCATACATGCTTTTTATAGTACTAACTTGTCTATGCTGACCTTTTTCTATTGCCTTTCTGTTGCATTATGTTTTCCTACTTAGTTTCATGAAACATTCCATGTATTATTCATCAAAACTTTTCTTTTGCATATGCAGCGACATTTGTGCTCTTGCCTTTGAACTATCTTGTAAATAACAGTGGTGATGGATCTCAAAATTCACTAGCAGAGAGCAGCCTTCATGTTTTGCTTATTCTCACTAACTACCACAAGTCTATCATGAGTGATGAGTCTATGACGGATAAAAGTGATGACAGCGCTACTTCAGAATCAGTTTCTAAAGTGCATGCATTTTCCTCTGGCAATACTTTTAGCAAGGCTCTAGCAAATGCTAGAGATGTCGAGTGTGAGAATTTTGTTTTTCGTCATCTTTCTGAGCAGGGCGAGTCCTAAATGTAAATCTAAACTGTTACCCTGATTACAGTTGACCGCTCAGATGTGGAGGGAAATGCCCACCCTGGTCCACATGTTCGGATACCATTTGCTTCTTTATTTGATACTCTTGGCATGTAAGTTGTATATTCTTGAGTTTTTTTCTCTACAGCAACTTGTTTTTGGTTTCATAGAGATGCATCCTGTATCAATGTCTTATTTCAATAAGTTATTTGCTACTGGTTAATAACGCAATCTGGCAATGTAGGTGTTTGGCTGATGAGGGCGCTGTCTTGCTCCTCTACTCATTGTTGCAAGGGAACTCCGACTTTAAGGAGTATGTATTGGTGCGAACTGATATGGATACTATGGTATGATTTATAAACTCCACTCAATGTTTCTGTTCCATTTCTTTTGTTCCATTATCCTCAAAAGTAGAAATCCATTCCTCAGTTTTGTTAACCCTGGACTGTTTTATTTGTTGAAGTAAAGTTCTTATGGCTTCATATCAATGATCTATGGTTTAAATGAATATATATTTTGATGCACAGTTGATGCCCATTCTGGAAACGCTGTATAATGCTTCGAGGAGAACATCATCCAATCAACTATACATGATGCTTATTGTACTTCTCATACTTAGTCAGGATTCATCTTTCAACTCAAGCATTCACAAGATGGTACGTGCTGGTTCCAATTGTAGGATTGAAATGATTTTTCTGAACTTCAATATTTATTCTGATTATGTTTCATTTGAATAGATACTGCCTAGCGTTCCATGGTACAAGGAGCATCTCCTTCATCAGACGTCTCTTGGTTCCTTAATGGTCATTATTCTCATAAGAACAGTGCAGCACAACCTTTCTAAACTGCGGGTATAGCTTTAGATTCATATATTAGCAACGAAAAATGTGTTTCGATATGTACTTCTTAGTTTGGCTGTCTGGGTAGGTCCAATCCTTATAAGAGTGTTGTCAAGTTAAAATCTTAACTAGGTATCAAATTGGAAACTGCAACGTATTTGGAGATGTATCAGACAATGGGCACTTAAGATATAAATCTCTTTCCGTTTAGGTTTGGTGGTGTTATGCCTTTATAATATTAAAGGCCGTTTATTTGGAAAAATAGGACTGTGGTCTATATAGTGTAGAATGAAACTTTGTGACAAATTTGGTTTCTTGGGTTTCTACAGGATGTGTATCTGCAGACTACTTGCCTTGCTACCTTGGCTAACATGGCACCTCATGCCCATCATTTAAGTGCATATGCCTCACAGAGGCTTGTCAGCCTTTTTTACATGCTTTCGCGAAAGTATGCACCTAATTCCTCGTCTTTCTGTGATTATGCTCATTACGGTTCCTATTTAACTGAACATTAATTGTTTAACACAGGTATAACAAGTTATCGGACTTGACAGGTGATAAGCTGCAAAGTATCAAAATAAGCATGTCCGGAGATGATGATGGCGTTTCAGAAGATCTGGTAAGGCATAGTTAGTTCAAGCACCCAATATATTGCTGTGGATCATTGTTATCCTTTGATTTCTGGTTTATATTTACATGTATTTTTCTAACTGCAGGCAGCAGAGTTGCAGATCTTTACTGATTTCTTGAGACTTGTCCTAGATATATTGAATGCAATTTTGACATACGCATTGCCAAGAAATCCTGAGGTATCACATTGTTCATTTTTTTCTTGGCAGCATGAATCACATCATTGTTTTCCTGCTCTGAATGAGTCTGTGAATTCTGCTTTATGCAGATTGTGTATGCAATTATGCATCGGCAAGAAGTGTTCCAACCTTTTAAGAACCATCCGCGTTTCCATGAGTTAGTCGAAAATATTTACACAGTATGATCCAACACAGTTTCATAGGCTTTAAATTCTTAAAATTTTCAGAAAGAAGAGAGTATCTGATTGATCCGTTTCTCACTTGCCTAACTAATTATGATTTGGAATTTAGGTCTTAGACTTTTTCAATAGCCGCATGGACTCTCAAAGATCGGATCGAGAATGGTCAGTGCAGAAAGTTCTTCAATTCATCATCAACAATTGCCGGTCTTGGCGAGGCGACGGCATGAAGGTAAAAACAAACTCTCTAACACTTGTATTTATCACTGATATAATATTTTCTTTCACTAAAATTTCTTCTTTCATTATCCTCTGTTATTACCGCAGATGTTTACTCAACTTCACTTTTCGTATGAACAAGAGAGCCACCCAGAAGAGTTCTTCATTCCATACGTTTGGCAACTAGCTTTTTTCCGATGGTAACACGCTTTCCTCTCTCTACTTTTTTCTTTTCATCAGGATGTATTAACGAAGAACGCCGATCTCATTCATTTGTTTTTGGTCGCAGCGGATTCAGTTTTAATCCGGTCGCCATCAACTTATTCCTCGTGCCACACCAAGTTGAAGTAAGTATAGCTAATTCCATCCAACAAATGGTATAGGAATAGGATCGTACGCTTAAAGTTTATTGGAATGGTAGATCTTAACGGAATTATCTGCAGAAACAGATAGGAGACGGAAGAGGAGAAGAAGTGGAAGGGAAAGAGCAGAGAATCGTCTTCGATCCATAGTATTTTTCCATATACTAGGAGAGTTTTGGTGGGGCATATGTATATATATATATATATTTTATACGGTTTAGGGTTTAAATAAATAAGATAATACTGAAAAAAGACGTAATTATTCTCCAAATTTTATTTTGTTAACATTGTAGGTTTTGAGTGGATATATTTCAATCCACTAACGTATATTTCAAAGTTTATCTACTTTAGTGCAACACAAATACGCTCTTTACGTAAGCTGATAAGGGCAAGTGAGAAAAGCTTCCTTAATCTTGGGAAAGTCCCCTATACTTGATTACCATAACAATATAGTGTTCACTTTTTGTCTGAATTTTCAAAACTTACAATGTTCCTTTTAAAAAACTTACAATTTATCTGAATTTAAAAAGAATATAATTACAGAAACTTACAATGTTCCTTTTTTACTGTTGCCTTAAGCGCGTGAATGGGATTCATAATACTGTCGGTATTGAAATACATTAAAACAATGTAGATTAGTACTAGATTTTACCATTTTCAGATACGTTCGAGTATATCTCTGATACGTCTTTTCGAGGATCTAGGGTTTCTCTCTCTCTCTCCTTCGATGGTTTCGAGCGCCTCCCTCTTTCTCCATCTCCCCATCTCTCCATCGCCTCTGGGCTCGATTCCTCTTCTCGGGCTTCCTAATTAATCTTTGATTCTCGCCCTCACCTCACAGATCTCCTCTTTCTCCGTGAGCTTTCGCGAATTTAACCTAATTGTCACTTTCTAGCTTTGTATTTCTCCGATTTCGGTTCTCCGTCGTCCCTAATTGCTGCGACGAGATCCAATGGAGGTCTCTGGTTCGCGCGGTACTTCATCGGAAGCTATTAAACGCGGTGAAACGGAAGTGAAGAACAAAGAGCCTGATAATTTAATCGAGGATGCGGACATTGATGGAGGTCACGAGAGTGATTCTACCATTAGTAGCGTTATAAGTTTAGAGGATGATTCGGTGGTTGATGTTTCCGGTCAAAATCTGGAGCTTTCCCTTCTGGATAATGCCGATGATTCGGTGAAGGGTCTCTACTTGTTTAGAAACGTGTTTAATTTGATTCCGAAATCGATTGGAGGGCTTGTGAGGTTGAAGAAGCTCAAGTTTTTCAGTAACGAGATCGACCTGTTTCCGCCGGAATTAGGGAATTTGGTGGATTTGGAGTACCTTCAGGTGAAGATATCGTCACCAGGTTTTGGCGACGGCTTGTCGTGGGACAAGCTTAAGGGTTTGAAGGAGCTCGAGCTTACTAAAGTCCCAAAACGATCTTCTGCTTTGACCCTCTTGAGCGAGATTTCTGGTCTCAAGTGCTTGACAAAGCTCTCTGTTTGCCACTTCTCCATCAGGTAAAAGCTTCGCCTTTTATGCTCTATTGCTCGCCTTATCTCCTGGGCTTCTCAGCTTGCTTTGCTACATATGGTGGCTTTTGACAGTTTCGGTTGTGCATCCCTGTAGAATGTCCAGGAAACGTAAGCTAGAAAACTGTTGATGCTGCTTAATGCGGTGTGTTTTACGTGCCTATAGGTGGATATTTCGCCTTTTCCTGACTTTTGATGTCCAATATGATATCTAGATTGCTAACATGGTTTTTGTTTAATATGTGAAGTTGGTTGGATTTTGGATTGGGCTCAGGGTGCTTCAAATTATATTGGACTGGATTTAACTTTGTCTCCTCACTTGCTGCAGATATCTTCCCGCGGAGATTGGATGTCTTAAGAGTCTGGAGTATCTGGATCTCTCCTTTAACAAGATCAAGATTTTGCCTAACGAGATCAGTTATCTGAGTTCATTAATGTTCTTAAAGGTTGCTCACAACAGGCTGATGGAGCTACCACCGGTTTTAGCTTTATTACAAAACTTAGAAAGGCTGGACGTATCAAACAACCGATTAACAACTCTGGATCCTCTCAATCTAAGTTTAATGCCTAGACTGCATATTTTGAATTTACAGGTACTTGTCTCTCTGATTTTGCACAACATTGCTGTAATATTTGGATATATACTCTGTGCAGGAGTTCACTAGATTCTTTAATCTGACAGAACTTCTTCGATTTTCTGTTTGTTTCAAGTACAATAAGCTCCCGAGTTATTGCAGTATTCCCACATGGATACAATGTAATTTGGAAGGAAATTATGAAGAGATGGGAGTTGATACTTGTAGCTCTATGGTTGAAATGGATGTATATGAGGACCCGTATGAAAAAAACGCCATAAGTGTTCCTCATAAAGGTGAGAATTTAATATTTTTTTCCTTTGCATCTGTTATGTACTGTGTATGCCTAAGAAAGCTTAGAGTTTGATAATTCTTTGCTTTTAATTTTTATTTCTTATACTGAATGGTGAATTCTCTGTTTCTTTTTTTGCACGTGGGTGCAGGCTCCCACCGTTATCCATTAAACATGTCAACTGGGGTCTCTTCCATCAGTAGATGCTTCTCGGCTCGAAAATCAAGTAAGAGGTGGAAGCGGAGACAGCATTACTTCCAGCACAGGGCAAGGCAAGAGCGCTTGAACAACAGCAGGAAATGGAAAGGTGAAGTCCCTCAGGAGGGATTAAATCTGAAGATGGACATAGTCGAAGAAACTGGGAAACAGGGCATTAATGTTTCCCAAAACACTGACAAAGGTTCAGTTGATAGTATCTGCTTGGATGACAATGATAAACTGTTAGAAGAGGTTGAAATAGGAAATTCTGTCGTTACTTCTGAAGAGGAAGAGAGCAGTTTAAAAGCTGATTTGGCTTCTGACAATTCCCGATGTGTGGAAACCCTATTAACGAGTGAAAGAAAGAACAAGGAGTGTTGTGAGATCAAGGCATCTTGTCCCTCTTCAGGAGATAAAGCTGGTACTGCAGACTATAACTCTTCTTCAGAGAGAAAGAAACCAAATCACAAGTCGAAGAGATGCCGTGATAAGTATCTGGATAACCCAAAAGGTTCTAAGTGCCATAGGCCATCTACCGATATTGCAAATCTATCGCACAAATACAGCAGCAACTCATTTTGCAGCACAGAAGATTCTCTTCCTGACGGATTTTTTGATGCTGGACGTGATAGGCCCTTTTTGCCTCTTAGTAGGTATGAGGAAATTTTGCCTCTTGATTCACGTGAAGTCATACTCTTGGACAGGTAATTACTATCACTTTAGATCAACAAGAACAATCATTTATATTTATCCAGAGGGAAAGCTCACTTTACCTATTTTCTGTATTTTTAAGGGCAAATGATGAAGTATTGGATGCAATCACTCTCTCTGCTCGAGCCCTCGTAGCTAGATTGAAGAAATTGAACTGTTTAAATGCAGATGTAGATCAAGTTTCCATTGACAACTTGCAGGTTGCATCATATCTTGCCCTTTTTGTGTCGGATCACTTTGGGGGTAGTGACAGAACTGCTATTGTTGAAAGAACCCGGAAGGCAGTGTCTGGTACAAACTACCAGAAACCGTTTATTTGCACCTGTTTGACCGGGAATCAAGACAGCCTTGCTGCTCTTAACAAACAGGTTTCGCCGACTGCTCAAGATGTCATTTTGTCCGATGTGTGTGAAAAATCCTTGCGTTCTATCAAGTCAACGCGGAACTCTATAGTGGTTCCTCTAGGGAAACTGCAATTTGGCATCTGTAGGCACAGGGCCTTGCTCATGAAGGTACTCAAATTAATCTAATGCTTTAGGATATCTGAACTCTTTGGTTTCTCTTTAGTGAATTGCTAATTCTTTTTTCTTCTATTTATTTTGTTTATAGTTCCTTTGTGATCGTATGGAACCTCCGGTGCCTTGTGAGCTTGTTAGAGGTTATCTAGACTTCATGCCACATGCCTGGAACATTGTTCCTGTAAAGAGAGGTTCCTCATGGGTTCGTATGGTAGTTGATGCTTGCCGTCCTCATGACATCAGGGAAGATATAGATCACGAATATTTCTGCCGGTATAACATTTTCTTACTCTCGTAATGACCTTTTTTTTTATTGTCAATGATATGATATTGTCATGCTTAGAGATTGGGGTACTTATGTGTAGTTGTGCACAAACAAACACTGTTAATTCTCGTTTTAATTCAGTTGTTTCTGTATATGACCAATTTTTTGGACAGTTACTTTGGTTCTCTTCGTTTAAAGATGCAATACAGTTTTGTGCTGAATGATAAAACTCTTTGTTGTATATTCTGATTGGTACAGGTACATTCCTCTTAATCGGCTTAACGAATCCATTCGCACAAGAGCAAAATTGGAACCAGGATGTTCTTTTTCTTCCCTGTCAACGGGCAAAGGAGTAGAAAGAGCTAATAGTAGTCTTATCCGATGCAAGCTTGGCTCCACTGAAGCAGCTGTGAAGGTTTGTTTTTACCTTTGTAGTCTTTCTCCAATTTAGGTTTGAGTAAACTTGCTGAATAGTTTCATATTTCCGCTCCGCAGATGCGTACATTAGAGGTTTGTGGAGCTTCCATAGATGACATTAGGACTTTTGAGTTTACTTGCTTAGGAGAAGTGCGGATTTTAGGAGCCTTGAAACATGACTGTATCGTGGAGTTATACGGACACGAGATATCTTCCAAGTGGATAACCTCGGAAAATGGAAACGAACATCGACGCATTTTGCAATCTTCTATTCTGATGGAACACATAGAAGGAGGATCTCTAAAGGTAGCATTCTTTTTTTTTATTTTTTTCTCAATCTATATTTGAAAAGTCTCTGTAACATCAATGAAAATCTTATTCATGGTTGACTTTCGACAGGGTCACATTGAGAAGCTTTCTGAAGCTGGTAAGCACCATATACCCATGGATCTAGCCTTGTCTATTGCAAGAGATATCTCAGGGGCTTTAATGGAGCTGCATTCGAAGGATATAATTCACCGTGACGTGAAAAGCGAAAACGTTCTGGTCGATCTGGACAATCAAAGAGCAAACGGAGAACCTATTGTGAAGCTTTGTGATTTCGATAGAGCTGTTCCGCTTAGGTCTCACTTACACGGTTGCTGTATTGCTCATGTGGGAATACCTCCTCCTAATATCTGTGTTGGTACGCCACGATGGATGTCCCCTGAGGTCTTCCGAGCAATGCACGAACATAACTTTTACGGACTTGTACGTTTCTCCAAAATTCTGTTACTCAAATTTTCTCTTTTCTCGTCTTCTTGGTTATGAGTGAGTTTACTCGTGGTTTCTCAGGAAGTGGATATCTGGTCATTCGGGTGCCTAATCTTCGAGCTATTGACACTACAAATCCCATATTTCGATTCATCCGAGCTTCAGATTCATGAATCTCTACAGGTTTGTCCCACCTTTTTTATTATCAGAGAGAGAGAGAGAGATCTTCTTTACACTTGCATGATCTATGACCACTAACATGTTTATTCTTTTTTAATTTTAACCAGAAGGGACAAAGGCCAAAACTACCAGAGGAGTTAGAGACACTGATCTCTGAAACAGAGGAAGACGAATCAACCAATAAACTCCGTGAAGAGTATGACCTAACCGAATCTGACTTGGACACAATGAGATTTCTGGTCGAGGTGTTTCACCACTGCACAGAGGAGTCTCCTTTAGACCGTCTAAGCGCTGGAGACCTCCATGAAATGATTCTTTCACGGACAAAGAGTAAATCTCCTACAGGTACTTCCACTTCTTCACAAAGCTCAAGCCTTTGAAGCTTGAAAGAAAGAAGATTTAAGAGTGGTCTCAGTCTTTTTTAAGTTAACGATTCATTAGGCTTTAGGGGATTTACGAGAGGAAGATTTGGTCTTAGTCTCGTAAAATTAGAGATTCATGGCCAATGATTAGGGTCTAAACCTTCGTAAGCTTATAGGTCGTCAAATTATTTCGTGTACCTTGTTTGTTTCTTTTTGTAACCTTAGTGTATCATTTGATTTGTAGACACCATTGTATCATCCTTTTTTCAGGTATTTATTAAAACAAAGAACATACGAACAAAACATATTTCATATACAGTATTTTGTAAAATTATTGCGCAATGTGTATTGTTAACCTTATAATCGCATTATCAAACCTGCGAATTTACATATAAGAATCTAAAGTCTAAAGACCTAATTATGTGTAAAGAAAAACCATATTTTATCGATACTATTTCGTTTTTTAATTTTCCTAAAAAAATTAATGTTCCCTAAATATTTTTTCATATAAGATAAGGAATGACCTCAACTTTTAATATTGCTTTGAATCTCTATTTTCGTTGTACTGACCCTTGATAAAGAGTAGTGTGTAATTGAGATAGATATATATTTGACCCAAAATAAAAAAAAGAAGATAGATATATGTATAATATATGTGATGTGAAAATATGAAATCATATTACATCAGACGAAAAAATTCAACTATCGAGATTCCGACGAAGATGACACAAGAGATATCCTAGGAACCGGAACCGGAAACTCATGAATCTCATCGATCCATGGATTAGTCTTGTCCTTGGATGGATCAATACTTGTCAAAGCTCTCCAAACCGCACTATTACACTTAAAACCCGATCCAAAAGCAATCTGCCAAGTCCTATCTCCTCTCTTGATCCTCCCTTTGGCCTCACTATAGGCAAGCTCATACCAAAGCGAGCTACTCGAAGTGTTCCCAAACCGGTTCAAAGTCATCCTCGAAGGCTCCATATGCCACTCAGAAAGATCCAAATTCTTCTCAATCTCATCGAGCACTGCTCTGCCTCCCGCGTGGATGCAGAAGTGCTCGAAAGCTAGCTTGAAATCTGGAATGTATGGTTTGATTTTCTTGACTTTAAAAACTTTTCGAGCCACGAGTGTCGCGAAAAAGAGAAGTTGTTCCGACATTGGTAGAACTAGCGGTCCGAGAGTGGTTATGTTCGTCTTCAGAGCTTCTCCTGCGATAGCCATTAGGTTTTTAGAGAGCGAGACACCGATTTTGTTGTTGTCGTTGTTGTCTTCGCGCTGGTAAACGCAGTTAAAAGCGTTATCGTTAGCTCCTTTGTGTGTACGGACGGTGTGGATGAGTTGATATTTTGAGCGGCGGCGGTCGGATGAGCGGTTCGAGAGGAGAACGGCGGCGCCGCCCATTCGGAAAATGCAGTTTGAGAGAAGCATTGATCGGTCGTTGCCTAAGTACCAGTTTAGGGTTATGTTCTCTGTGCTCACTACTAGTGCATATGAATTTGGTTGGACCTGCATGCATGATATTACAATTGATAATTAGGAATCTAAACGCATGTATATATTCATATAAGTATAGAAAATACAATGTCAATATTTTTTGGATTTTTAAAGCACAAAAAAATTTGAATTTTCGATCTGGTTGGTATATATGTGGAATGATGGAATAATTAATGACATGGTTTTTACTAAGCACGTCATTAAAAACCAAAGAATTGTTCATTTTTCTTTTCAATAAACAAAATTGAAAGAAAAAAAAAAGATTAATTCCGAAAATGTTCTAATTTTAATTTTATTTGTTTATTTAATTGCATAATTTTTATTTATTTTTTTGCATACTTTTGTTACTTTTCATAATTTTACTACTTTCAATATAATGTTATATATAAAAAAATTTAGTTGGAAAGTAAATATAATGAAACTCATTAAACACATGCAAGGCACCATACTTGAGACCTTGCGTGTACTTATATTTTATGAAACTTATACTCCTAAAAACATGTTGTTTTTGGTGATGTTGTTCAACAAACATGTCCTCGATTAAACATAAGTTACATAACTAAGCAAGCATGACACGTCACCTATCAAATTTTGTGTGTGTGTGTGTGTGTGCCTATCAATTTTGTATACATGTTAATAGGTTTGACAATATTTACCTTAAATTATAGACCATGATATCCTGTTTACAAATCACTAATTAATACATCTTACTTTAAATTGATCTTTTATATCAGGGTCATGTTCTCTATTTTTTTACATAATTGTATGATGAAAATTTTAATGATTGAAAAAAAAAATCATATATGTATTTTTAAGAAAGGAGTAGTCATTAAACTAAATCATGTGATTTAGTTTTATTAACCATTTAATTTATTTTTTCGTAAAAATTTAAAATAATGCAATGAATCATATATAGATATATAATACATAACTTTCACTAGTAGCAACCAAATCTATACAAATTTTTGGCGGATACTGAAATTATCAAAAAAAATTATGTGATTACTGTATTAAAACAATATAATTTTTTTATCAAAAAAAATATTCTTTATTTAAGAATCGTCCATATATAAAACGGAAGATTATCTAGTATATATATTTACTATGGATATTTTATATATATTCCGACAGGATCTACCAACTATGCAAATGCAACCGTGACGTACCACACTTTGGATTGACCGTAACATATATATGTACTCTAGTGTTTGTAAGTATTACATACACACACATAGATTGTATACTAAATCAAAATGCATGTACTTGTTATTAAGACAATGACAATCTATAGTTTTTCAGTTTTCACAACTACCACGTACCTAAAAACAAAAGAAAAGCCTGGCACAAACTTCATTAAAGCACACGTGTTCATAATCGAAGCTAGAGTTTTTACCATTTTCACATATAAAATGAGTAACCAAAAAATTATATAGTTAATGACATGACGTGAAGAAAACTAGAAAAGTCCCACCACCCAAAAATGTATTAATTATGTCACGAAATTCTTATTTCTTATCAAATGGTTCTATTGAAAGCAAATCTTAGTATATAGTACAAAAAAATGGATCGTTAATCTGTTATTAATGGACTGGATATAAGTATATAATTACCTGAAGAAGCTGTTTAGCGAGATCAATGGAGATCAGACCAGCACTACAACCCATACCACCAAGATTATAGCTCACAATGTTTCCTCTAAGCTTATATTTATTCACGATCATAGCCGATAGAGAAGGCGTCGGATTAAACAAGCTGCAATTCACCACAAGTATCCCAATATCCTTAGGCTTCACTCCGGTTTTCTCAAGCACTGCGTCTATAGCTCCAAACATGACCGTCTCAGCTTCTTTCCTCGCTTCGGACATACAAGGATTCGGTGGGACGCGTAAGAGAGCTTCCGGGAAGTAAGTCTTCTGCCCTAAACCGGAACGTTCGAGGATCTTTTGTTGGAAAGCGAGGTTGTCTTCTTTGAATATACCTACACGTTGAGACCGGTCCATGAATGTTTCACGTGTGCATATAAGGGAAGGATCGGGTTTGTAGCAAGCGAAATCGAGGAGAAAGATTTTGCGAGGACGGGTTGTGATGTAGAGGGTGGTTAGAAATATAAGAAGAGCGGCGAAGAGAGTGGAGGAGAGGAAGGGGAAATTGAGGAGGTGGTTGAATACGAGAGTGAGAACGGAGAGATTGAAAGAGGAGGTTGCGGCTAGGAGGACGGGGAGGAGGAGGATGTAGACGGCGTTAGAGATTAGGTAATGGTAACCGAGTTTGACGTATTTGAGGCGCACCGATAAGAGGAAGTTTGGGAGTTTTTTGTTTGTTACATGAATGGTGGTGACTGATGAGTTACTGTTCATATGCTCGCTTTGAATGTGATTCTCATTCATCGTAGGTCTTTTGGTTTTAAAACTAACAAGACCAAAAAAAGGGAGGAGATTTAGTGTTTAATGTGGAGAAAGAGATAACTTATGGCCTAAAAAGTTGGAGAATTGTATATTGATAATTTATAGGCAAAGTTTTAGAAAGAGAACGAGGCAATTTAATAAATGTAGTTATGGTACGTAGTCCCTATAATTATTGTTGTGGAGGTGAACGAACTATATATGGATTGATTCGGTTTTGACCCAAACCGATCAAACAATATGTTTTGACCCATCGGACTATAAAAGTAAAGAAGATCAGATTTGCATCCTGAATATTCAGGTTTGGTCTTATTTGAATTTTGGTGGATATTTTTCATATTTTTTACAGTGAATTTTTTATAGC
Organism: Eutrema yunnanense; assembly: GCA_002933935.1. Taxonomy (NCBI): domain Eukaryota; kingdom Viridiplantae; phylum Streptophyta; class Magnoliopsida; order Brassicales; family Brassicaceae; genus Eutrema; species Eutrema yunnanense. The sequence continues at coordinate 1,231,695 of PKML01077420.1, read as the reverse complement.
AGCAAATTTTCAAATTTCATAAATATAGAGATTATGTATAATGTCGTAACACGTATACGTTTCAAATGGGTATTGCATTCCTCTTTCCATTGCTCCAGTTAGTTTATGATTTACCGTTTGTGTGTTTCCCAACTATGTAAGGTATACGATTAATAGATTTCATGGTGCGTATTATCTTATCCTCAAATTTAAAGGGAGGATGGATTATTTGAATATAAAACCAATAAGTTGAGATGCATTGATGATCTAAAATACTGTTGAATAGTTTTATGGAATTATGAGATAATTCAAAAAAAAAAAGTTATGAGAGAATTTGTATAAGAAGGAACAACTAACTCCAACGAATGCTTCACGGTTCAACAGTGGCGATTTAATGGAATTGAATTTGCCAATGGGTCAATGGGATATGACCGGAGGAGGGTATAATTTACCGATAAACCCATGGGTTGACTTATTATTTTCTACTTTGCCACTGCTTCCTTTGTTTTACAATTAAAAGAAAATATTGATTCGATTTAGTTTTTTTCATTACGTTTGGGTTAGGGACTCGGGTCAGGTTAGGAGTTATCGGGTCGGATTATCTTAATCCTAGTTTTTTAAACACGATTATCGGTTTATTAAACTCAACCATAATTTTTAGTCGTTATGTTGTAATTATAAGAGAATACAAAGTTCATGATGTTTAGTAAAGAATAAATTTGTTCGGGGTGTGTAATTATAAGAGATTTTTCGGTTTGTGTAAGGAATTATTAATTATAAGAGCTTTGAAGTTTTTAACTTGGGTAATAAAATGTAGACATGTAAATCACATGCTTGAAATTGATCTTGAAATAAAAACATGTCCAAAACTTGCACGAATGAATATTGATAATAAAAACGTATACGAATACGATCCGCGCATAATCATTAATATTTTAAAAAAATTATATTTTTATGAAATAAATAAAAAGTACATATTTCATATTTTTCCTAAGGTCGTCAATATTATTAAGACGGATCTGTTTCAAACCTAATATGCAGATGTTCAACATTGCTAGACCAGATGTTCGATGTATGACTGACCCTTGTTTCACCCATTACCCGAATCAGCCCACGAATAAAAACGGTAAAGTCATTTGTAGTACTTTTTTGTATAGATATATATATATCCTTACATGTATGATTCCGATTCTCAAGTCCTTTGTACGGGAGAGAAACTGATCAGGCAGATGATTGTTTGTTACAACATCTGTTTTTTTATGTGAATAACGTGATAACGGAAGAAATTAAACCGACCATTCTTGTGGTGTCGAGCGACGCTGATTTTGTGACCAGTAGGTTGTCACTCGTGAAAAGAAAATGCACATTGTTCGTCTGTGTTCCTAAACCAAGTAAGACCACAGTTCAACCCATCGGTTGTAGATGGTGCAACTCACGCATGGTATTGGGAAGAACTCTTGGAAGGAAATGGACCAACTGCAGCAAAGCTTATGCTGGGTGAACTGAAGAAATTTGAGCGACCGAGGGAACAAGAGGGTCCACTTTGTTAATGTGGCGTGAGAGGGTACGTGGAGCTTGCGAACCCAAAAATTGTATCATCTCTATATTTGATAAGTTATTATATATTATGATATTACAAATAATATAAAATAATTGAAAAAAATTATAATTATTTTAAAAATTTATTGAAGAAAATATAGAAAATATTTATTACCATTAAAAGGTTATTTATTATTTAGTTTTTAATTATTTTAATATTATATATTTTTAAATAATAATTGGTCCATATATATTCAAAATCTTGCTATATTTTTCACTATAATTTATTATATTTTATTTGAATATATATCAAAACAAAAGTTGAAAAATATATTACTAATTTTATAAAAAGTTAGACACAAAAATTGATTTTTTTAATAGTTCGTAGATTAAACACAAAAACCAGAGTCATTAAATGGTGCATATTAGATTAGAGTTGTGTTTTTAAGATTATAAATTTTTACGGGTTAATCCGAATAATATTTTAATCCATTGCAAAACGAAATCATTCCGATTTGACAACTCCATTTATAATCATTAGTTAAACATATTATAAAATTCTGATAAAAACAAAATTTTCTTAAATTTCAAAACAATTTCATTACAAAAAATTACTCCTTATAGAGCAGGTTAAATGGTATCTTCATACATCGTGGGATATAAATCAGTTAAATGTCAATAACACCACAAAGATAAAAGAAAATTATTAAGGTGATAAACAAATTAAAGCGCTAAAGATAATTAATGATTTATCTNAAAAAAAAAAAAAAAAAAAAAAAAAAAATGAAGCCAATATTTTTTGTGCCAGAAATCATTATCATCATTAACACCGTCCCCATTATTTTGTCTGTAACTTGATTATGACGATCTTCATTCTTTTTTGTTGTTGATTACAAGCTGATAATGAAACATACAACACATTAAAATTTTGATAGAGCCATATCTTAATTCTTAGAACTAATTATGAGATAATTATTTTTAACATTAATTTATTATTTTATTATAATTTTACCGCTTAATGAGCATCCACGTTAAACGGTTATATGTGTACCACATTGAATATCTCACGTAAACATTTCTCTATTAATCTGCATAAATAATACTCCGTCACGGAGTAATAAATTGCATTTTTTGGAATTTGAAACTCAGATCTCATGATCTAAAAGCATTAATAAATTTTTGATCAACTACCGAGGCGAGGCAAATGACTTCCACAAGTATAAAGACGGAAAAAGAATTTAGTAATCATTAAGATGCAATTGTTTCCGACTTTTGCCAGTGATGGCGATGACGGTTGGTAGTTAGGTCACTGAGAACGGCGAATCATTTAGCATTAACAATTAATATGGAGATAATTGTAATTCTTAAAACTTATGGACCGAATAAATAAATCTGTGTAATTCTCGGTTTACACCGGTTCAAGTTCGTCACTTCGTAGCACAAAATGTTTTTTTTTTTCGGTTCAGATGCATATTTTTTTGGTAATGATGATTCATTCTTACATTGATATTGAGATTTTTTGTTTTTTTTTGTTTTTGGGAGTTTTGTAATGCCTTTAAAATATTCATAAACTGTTACGGTGTTACCTAATGCGCAACGTTTAGAAGTAATTTACCTTCAAATCGGAATAGCTATTAACCATACATTTTTCTTGACGGATTCTTTAATGATTTATGGAAAGCAAACAAATAAGATACTGAAGCTATTTTATTTGATGCATGGGTGATTTATGAATATGATAAATTGATGAGAGTAAGAACACAAATGTGTATAGGAAAAATTATTATTAGACTATCATAAGAATAATGTTACAAGATGTATAAATTTATATAGAGATCAAATCAACTTAATTTCCTAAACTAATATGGAAATATTATATTTAAGATAAAGCTAAATTTCCTGATATAAGATATTGGTAAATATCTATATTCTTCTTCATCTCCATGTTTTTCATAATCTCGATATGGTCGATCTCATCGATCTCCCAATACCCTCCTGCAAGCTCAAACGTGGTAACACGTATGAGATTGGACAAATCTTCAAAATATCGGCGTTATACCCGGCCGTCGGGTCAAATCGGCTACAACACCCAGCCGCTGGGTCATCAACGACGTTTATACCCGGTCGTAGGGTCAAATCGGCTACAACACCCAGATGTTGGGTCATCAACGACGTTTATACCCAGTCGTAGGGTCAAATTGGTTCGATGGAAAAATCCATCATGAACACCGTAGTAGCTCGCGATTACGATATCGAAAAAACAACTCGCGAGGGCGAAAAGTTAAATAAAAAAAAAGATGTCAAATTCACGAGGGCGAAAAAAACATCATCGTCATCACCACCAAACATGAATGAACCCATCAAAAGCTCATGTTCATAATCTAGTGCCTTAGTCTTAAAAACACTAGCAAGTTTGCTAGCTAATATCAAATCAACTTGGCCAATCATTGACCAAATCAACAAAAAAAAATTGATGAGATCGATGGAATATCATAGGATTTTTTTTTTTTTCATAATCGCGGAAGCAAACGAAACCTTAACCCATAGGAATTGGATCAAGGCTCTGATACCATGATAAATTGATGAGAGTAAGAACACAAATGTGTATATATAGGAAGAATTATTATTATAGACTCTTATAAGAATAATGTTACAAGATGGATAAACTTATATAGAGATCAAATCAACTTAATTTCCTAAACTAATATGGAAATATTATATTTAAGATAAAGCTAAATTTCCTAATATAAGATATTAGTAAATATCCATATTCTTCTTCATCTCAATGTTTTCCATAATCTCGATATAGTCGATCTCATCGATCTCCCAATAGAATACACAAGTTCTATCAATATTTTATTTATATGTTTTCCATCATATTGCTTCATTATCTTGTATATTTTTCGATTATTATATTGTAGGAAGAATATCTTAGCATAGATGATAGATCAAAGTGCAGCATTTAATTATAAAGTAAGCTCTTCAACATTCAACTACTCTGCCATGACTCATGAGTAACATTTACAAGTTAGGCATACATCGCAAATATAGTTAGTAGCTAGGGATCATTTACTGTTGATTCGTATTGACACAAATTTTGAGCACACAATTTGGATGGTGTAAATGTAACCTAGGTTATGTTTTTAAAAGTAAAAAGCAAAGTTTTTGTCGTGTTTTCAAATTGGAATTTTTTTTGGACACACACAAATTAGAACTTCTAGAAAAACATGTTTCCAATGCGTTTTTGTTTTTGAAAATGAAAACGGACCTTGAACGATGCAACATAGAATGTGGTAACAACTAATACCAATACATCTCGAGGAGGAAGGCCAATAAAATATACCCAAAATTTTCAAGAAATACGATGGACGAATGGTAGGTGAGAGAGGTGATAGAGGATGTGGTGAGAGAGGAGGTCGCGGTCCATCTAATTGGGAGTCTCTAGAAAGTTTTTTCTAGATATTAGACTCTATTTTATTGTAGTTTTCTTTTTCTACCTTAACAACTTTATTTAACTATATATATGGTCTCAAACCCATATCATTGTAATACTTTACTTATGCATTTTAATCGAAAGTCTTATTTTATCAAAAAACAAAAAAACAACAACTAATAGAATACTGATTTTTTTTTTAAAAAAAAATATATATATATATATAATTAATATTTGGATTTATGTATTGGTTATTTCAAACATTTGTGTATATTTAAGGGTATAATCGCGACTTTGCGAGTGACAAGACTAGCGTTATACCGCAAAACGCAAACGTGACAGGTGAAACACATACACAAAATAACATATGACCAATTCAAATGTGATTTATAATATTCATTTGTCTATGCTTAGATCACTGATTATGCACAAAAACACAATCCTGAAATCTCGAATCTAAATACATACAGCGAATTACAAAACCTTGTTTCATTTGTTTAGCAAAACAGTACAAAAAAAAACGTAATTGCACAGGGACTTTAATCTCATGTGTCCCTCTCTAAGAGATATCTTAAAACCGTAGTTAGTATAATCGTGACAAGGTTTGATCAACAATTCGGCGATGGCGTGTTGAATATGAATCTCAACTAGGTTAATTAAAAAAAAATATGATCGGAAAATTTCGTTTTATTAACAAATCTCGGTGAATTACAAAAATTAGATCATCAGAATATGATCAGAAAAAAGACTAGCAAAACTAAGAATTTTAGCCTGAAAACTCGGAGTTAAATCTCTTAAGTTTTGCGGGAAATTTTGGATGATGTGTGAATGAGGTGAACTCCATAGTTATAAGGTCTCGAGTTGGTCTTGTTTCCTTTTTTATAAGGTTTCTTTTTTATCCAGAGCCGACATGGAAATTTCCATTTTTACTCGGAGATTCTCCTTCCTTTTTGGAGATCGGCGCCGACATTGTCTGGTCGGATTTAATGGGCCCGTAAACCGGTTGATGGGCCGAGGTGGACCAGATGGGTATCGAGCGGCGCTGGGCCGAATCCGAATGTAATTGCTTGAGCCGTAACATGGCGCACGGCGGATATGCCAAGCGGAAGACGACGGCAGGACCCAGTCGGAGATCGAAAGGATTAAGCGTGGAGAAGAAACCGAAGAATTCTTCTCTCAAGAATCAAATTCGTTCCATAGGCCGCAAAGTAAACCGCTCTTCTTCTGTTCCTGCGAATTTAGGGATTATAAATCAAAGCTAATATAATAGTTGCTGCGGCCAGTGGGAAAGAGTTGGAAAGTATTGATGATGTGTGGACTTAGGAAAAATAGAGACAGAGAGTGAAGATGATGGGCTTTTGGACCTGAGTGATGACGACTTCTTTGTCAACGGAAGCTCAAATGATGAAGCAGATGATGAATGGACTGATAAGTATTGTCGATGAAGAAACACAGAGTCTATGTTAGACCCAGTTTTAGTAAAATGCATGTCTTTGGTAAAAATGGAAACTTTCATATGTATCCGAAGTAGACCAGCCACTTCATTGCATCCGAAATCATCTCAAGGAATCTGCATTCTGCTTGCCATGCTGATTATGTATTCTTCTATTTGCTTGTTTCAGGCGTGAACGGCTTCTAATGGATTCTCGCTCTTTACTACTACCGCGTTGTCTTTCATTCTATGATGGAATATAGATGTTTTTGATGTGGTCACCAACGCAAAGAGATAGATATAGGTCTCTTTTGTTTTTGGCTACTGAGATGAACCCTAAACCATGGCCAAAATGTTAATCTCCGCTAAGATAAGCTTTTTCGATTCCTTTTCTTTGTTTAGGTTGGCTTTGATCGAAATTGATGGGACTAATCCAATCCAGACAATCAACAATCTGATCTCAGATCTTGAGAGCCAAAACAGTAAATTGGTATTGCTTGAAAATCTCTTTTGATCAATGAGTACACTAAACAAATTAGAAGAACCTCTTCAATCTTCATAACACTTTTTTTTTTTTTATAATCACATACATAACCAAAGACTAAGGACAACCTTTTGCCCTGTTTCTGAAACAAAAAAAAAAGTAATTAGGTTCCAGTTCCATATGCTTAAGATGATTAAGCACTCTTCTACACTCGAAATTTACCGATGAGGTGAAAAAGGCTATGACTTAAGTTCAACCCGAGCACATACAGAGATTTATCTCGACCAATAGAAACTCTGTTCTCTTTAGGTTCTTGTGTCTCTGTTAGGTTTCCTGCTGATTTGTCTCATACACCACAGCCTAAACCTTTGGCTTCTGATCCTTTCATGATTCTTAGTCTCTTGCAAGTACATACAAACATCCTGCAACAACAAACAAAACTCATAAGAACACTTACAAATTGTTTGATTTTAAATTCTTTCTTCTTTTTTTTGACAGATATATGAAAGGAGACTTACTCCCATGGAACATCTCCAATGAGCATCCAATCACCATCTTTGTCTTCATAAGTTGGCACAAAATCTGAGCCTTTATATCCTTCTCTCTCGAAATACTCTCCCACAGAGAATTTGAACATCATCTCTAAAGCTTTGAGCAATTCTGAGTATCCTTTGTAACAACTCAAATCTATTTTCCTCAAGTATGGTGCACCATCCATACTTACTTTCACATAGAATCCTTGACCCTCATGATCAGATTCATTCTTCTTTGTCTGAATGATGTTCTTCCTGTAAGATCTAACTGGTGGCCAGCCAACAATCTGAGCCCTGCAAAAGGAAGCACTGTCAATATACTGAAAAGGTTTTTTTATCACCAAATCAGATTCAGAGAATATAACTTACTTTCGAGGAGGGGATGTTTCGGTTTTCCTCATTGATGATTCAATCTCATTCTCAGTATCACTTGGTGATGCTCTCTTATTACAGCTAGAAACTCTCTCTCTTTGTTCACATACATTCTCCGTTCCTGGTAATCCCAGCCTCAGCTCTGTTTCCTTGAGGTTAGCAAACTCATCCATTTTCACACAATTTCTCCAAAAAAACTTCTCTTTAACCCTCGTCTGAGTTTTCTTCAAGAGTTACAGGAGAACAAAAGGAAAGCTTTTGGTTATTTTCCTTGGAAGAGAGGAGAGAGATAAAGAAGTTGATGATGAAGATGAAGATGAGGCTTCGTGGAAGCTGAGTGTTTTATAGAAGTTAAGAAGAATAAAGATAGATTGATAGAAGAATTGTTTTATATATATATATATATATATATTAAGGACAAAGGAAAAAAAGCTAAGCTTGTCGGTAGCAGTAACAGCAACTTTGAGGCAAAAGTGTGTCCCATTCTCTTCCTCCCAAAAACAAAACCAAAAATATTATCTTTCTTTCTTTTGATAATATTTTTGAATCTTTGAATCCCCACCACCACATTTGGTCTCCCATATGCATATGTTCTCTCTATCTCTCAAAGCCAAGAATTGATCAGATTTGCTCATCTTCTTTACTTCTGGTTATAGACCATACTAGATTAGCTTTTCTTCATCTTTTTGGCGTTGTGGATAGTTCAGATTTGATATTTTTTTTGTTTTTGTTAAATAAATTTGATGAGATTGTTTCATTGACTTTAGATCAAAAGTTTTAACCTTTTTGAAATTCTCAGCTTCAAAAACAAATACTTTGGGTCTTGAAGAGCCAAAAACAGAGCCAACGAGACCAAAAAAAAAAATCTCTTTGTTCTTTACTGGGTTTTGTGTAAGCCCACAACTTTTGTCTCTGTCTCTAAACTATCGACGATCATGATTATCACCACACACGTATTACGTATATATGAAACTGAAACAATCACGACAAGACATCTTCCTTTAGGTTCTACTAGCTCAAGGCTTAGTTAATAATTGTCAGTAACATCATCATAAATGGGGTCTTGTAGTTTTGGTTTGGAACCTGAGGGATCTTCAACAGATTCTCTCTGTCTTCGTTCATGTTACAGTGTGTCATTGGCTGTATTGTACGAAGCTCCCTCCTATTTTAGATGTTACGTCTTTGACAGAACCTTATCGAATTGAACCGAATCTAAGTTTTGGTTCTATTTGTTTTTTCTTTTCGTAACCGAGCTTTTGCATCCATGGTTTTCGTCCTAAGTCCAAACTGGTCTTATGGCCGCGAGTTAAGTAGATTCCAGTCCAAGAAAATATTTAATATCATATTATATATTTTTTATCTATAAAATCAATTATATAATTGAAGTTAGTTTATTAAAAATAAAAAGGAAATGAAAAGAGCTGAGTTTTAAATTGACTGTATAAAAATCATAGAATATAATATATTATTTTAAACGAAAATTATAAAGTTGAAAATGTATAAGTAAATTGAATGAAAAATTCGAAACTTACTTTTAACGAAAAATATTTTAATTGGTATGCCCTAAATAATATTGAAAATAATACATATACTTTAAACTAAAATACATGGATTAATTATGAGATGAGTTTTTTTATGGATTCCTTTTATATGTTTAACTGAGTTTTTAGTACATCTCATATCAAGTAGTGAAAATGATATATGTAGTCAGTAACAATTAGATTTAGATGATCCAAAGAAGAATGAAAAAAATGAATTTCTCTTATCTATATATGTAGTGTGACTTCAAAATACAAATGAAAACACTAACAAAAAAAAAAAAAAAATTAGAATCAAAATACAAAAGTTATTAGTGGTGAGTAATAAACTATATATAGTATACTCCTATGTCCGATCCAACTGATTTTTAATTATTATTAAGACAGCTTCAAAACGTAATTAATTATTATAGCGTAGCCATTAGCCATAGAAGTGAAGAAGATAGTGATAAACTGTGATAATTCGTTCTTAGTTGTATTTGCCGACATGATAATCGAATCGAGACACCTGTCACTCAAATATTTGCATGTCCTACAGAACAGAAGAAGATCACCAACAATCATCTCGACCGTACACGTGTAACCAATCATATAGGAGGCCACTAATGAAGATGCGGGTCCCATCTAAACACGGAATCGCCGGTGATGCCTTTCAGCCACTCATCACTAGTCGAATATTTTTTATTTATCATCATCACTGTTTTAAAATCTAAACCGAAAGTTAAAGTTGGTTTTAACTTAACCAATGGAACTTAAGACTGTATTTTGTAGATATTTCAAAAATATAAACAATTTTTCCAACACAGAAAAATTGTATTGGTCCAATGTTTTTAATTATTAAGTTAGTTTTAAAATTAATTGATAAAGTATCTTTCGATTAAACGCAATTGATAAAGCAACCCGACATTCAACGCAAATTTTTTTTTTTGCAACTGGATAATCTTTTGAAGAGTAATTAAATGGGCTGGGCCGATGCAAATTGGAGTTTTATTTTGCCTCGACGGCGTTCTGGACCACTACGGCTAATTTTTTTATTCAAATTGGGTTCGAAACCAATCTCGGGTTTCCTCATTGATTTGAGGGATCTGTTCAAACCTTTTTTAGTTGCACAAGGAAAAATTTCAACAACCAGTCTATCTTTGACTCTAGGGNTTTGGGAACGTCTTGGATGATTCGACGAGGCAGATGAGAGACGATGACTCATATAAATATTATTCAAAGATTAAATTAAGTCTTCCTGAGTTCCTTCCTTTGTCTTCTTTTGTTTATATGATTAAATTAAAAAACAAAGTTGTGCGCAATTTTCCCGGAAAATGTGGAATCGAAGCAAAGTATACCTAGAGGTGTCAATTAGGGCCAAAGCCCGAGGGCCGGTCGGGCCGGGCCCTGAAAAACAGCGGGTTCGGGCCTAAAAATAAAAGCCCGAAAAAAATCGGGTCTTTCGGGCTAAGCCCGAACGGGCTAAGCCCGAACGGGCTAAGCCCGAACGGGCTAGTGTGTTTTTCGGGCTTAGTCCGATCGGGTTCGGGCTAGCCCAAAAAGCCCGAACCTATTTGATTACGTATGTCTTATTAAATTTGGGTTCGCTTATCATATGATTTCAAAACGTATGAAAAACGTACCAGAAGAAGGAAAGTCTAAATTGACTCTATACTTAGAAGACGATATGTTGGAACTGACTTTTTATGAAGACATGAATGTTTTATAATGGTAGAAGTGTCAGTCACAACATTATGGTGAGTTAGCTCGTATTGCATGTGATGTTCTAAGCATTCTGATAACTATAGTGGCATCACTGATGTTGGTGCGCATGTCTTGGATAAATATAGAAATCGTCTTTTACCAAGAAACGTTGAATCACTGATTTGTACATGCACTTGGTTAGATGAGTTTACATTTCATGATTCATGTACCATTATCATTCATCTATATTTACTTCATATTTTTAAAATCTTTATCTATAGACTTTCAATGACATTTCTATATGATTTATATCTCTAAAAACTTAATATTATTTTATTCTTTTTTTTTATCTCTAACTCTTGATGGTGATGAAGATTTAGAAGACGATGAAAGATATTCTAATCTGAACTTTACTACATAGATTTGAAGTGTTTTGATTTTATGTTTTATTTAGTAATACAATTTATTTGAATTTTATTTGTTTTTTAGTCAAACTTTTGCTTTTAAATTTAATTGGATTTGATATAATACATTTAAATTTAGATTTATTTTGATAAATATTTTGTTTTAATTATTTTTCAATTGAGAATTGTGATTTTTTTGTGTTTGTAAAAAAAAACTCGAAAAAGCCCGAAAAGCCCTAAAGCCCTGTCCGGGTCGGGCCGGGCTTTAGAATATAGGCCCGATTTTTTTTCGGGCCGGGCTCAAATATATGCGGGCTTTACGGGTTTCGGGCCGGACCGGGCCGGGCCGGGCCGGGCCAGCCCGATTGACATCCCTATTTGACTCTCTCTTTAGATATTATAAAAAAGTAAAAACATACAATTTTCGTCTTTCTTTTCTTCAGGAAAAAGTAAAACTATATTTAACTCATTTCAAACAAAAAAAATATATATTTTTGAGACATTTACAGAAATTGAAAACTGAAGTTGATGTTAGTATATGACTCTGTTTATATTATATATGATACTATCTAGACTTAGATTTCGATTTGATTACATGAATACATATATAATCAAGCTAAATTTTTTGAAAACCGGAACAAAATGAATACTCTCTTTAGTGATCATCCAAAAAACAAATTAAACTACTATGATAAGAGAAAATAATAATAAAATAGCACTAGCCAAAAAGGTTCGCTTCATTTACAAGCATTTAGCACAATTAAATACAAACTAATAACTAAGTGTTGGTAGTGGGTTGGTTCCCTTATGTGGTGAATGTGGTGAGAGTATGACATGTTGAGCAAGGCCAGAGATCGACTCCCCACGAAAGCGGAATTGCAACATTTAATCAATTTGATCACCAGGGGTTTCATATGGTATCTCCGAGCCCCAGGATTAGTCGGTGTTGGGGGATAATGCACGGACCCTCGGTGCAATAGGACTTGCCACCCTTGCATCGGTCGAAGTCGGCAGTCCCCTAATTCAACCGGATCACCTGAGTTAAAAAAAAAAAAAAAAAAAAAAAAAAAATACAAACTAATAGATTTGGCAAATACTTGAAATTATTGCCAAGATATTATTGTTTCCACAACTAGTAAAAAAGGTACTTAATTTTTATGTACATAACAAAATAGTGTGTTTTATAATATTTCATTTTTGCGTGAGCATGTGTTTGTTTTTAGAAATAATATATTTCAAAGATTAAGAGCCAGAATATTTTAGGGAAATTGTTAAAAAAAAAAAAAATTGTAAAGGATTTTTGTTAAAATATTTTCCCTGTTAATCTTTGGCATTAGTTGGACAAAGAGAATATCTTTACCGGTCAAATGTAATCAATAAAGCGATCCCCCAAATCTTTTAGTATATGCTAATCTCATCCCACTATTTACCTAACTCATGGATTCTGCAAATCGCCGTTGATCTCACCGTTAAAGTTTTCGGGATCACCCAAATATCAGATGTTTTTAGATCCCAATATATTTTATTATCTCTCTGAACAAATAAATATTACTATTCTTATTATTATTTCCTCCGTCTCATAAAAAGTGTTTTTTTAAGATTTTATTTTTATTTTACAAAAAGTGTCGTTTTATATTTTCAATACATAATTTTGAATAAAATTACAGTTTTAACCATGTTGTTTTAATGTACTTTATTAAATGGAGAAAGAAAAATTATTTAGTGTATTAATAAAGGATAATATGAAACTTTTAATAGTTTTCTTAATATGTGTGAAATGTGTTAAAATGACATTATTTGTGAAACAAATGGAGTATTATATTGAATACCCTTTTCTTAAAAGAAATAAATAAATTAAAATGATTTAGCTATATATATATGAACATGTATATTTAATAATCGGTGGACCATCACAAAAACCGCGGAGATCGCGAATAAGAATTGTTTACAAAATTATATTAATAAGATAGGGGGTTTACCCTTTAATATTTAAAGTTTAATTAATCAATTAATTAACAATTTTTAGGAATTCAGTAAAAAAAAAGACATTTTAAGCAATGGTACTGTGGTTAGCCCCCACCACGAGGCTATAATGTTAAGAGTTATGCCAACATATAGAATATATATCATGAGCTTACAGAGGCAGATTCTCGCATATTTAATTTTATAATATAATTTTTTTTTCTTAAAACATTTATTTTAATGCTCATTACAAGAGACTAATATTAGACGAGTAAGAACATTCATTAGAACAATAAAATGCATATAATCATTATCGACACATACATGTATTTTAGTATTTTGTGTTAGTGTTAGTGTTGTTGTTGTGTCACTATTCACTACCCATATTCGAATCCTATAATTGCAAAATCTTAGTATTTGATTAAAAAAAGAGTAAATTGTTGTGTGTTTTTTAAATGCCAACATACTAGAAAGAAAGCAAAGGCACATTTTTCGTTTAAAACAGTTAAACCATATGCGTAGTCCAAGCCAATAAAAGGTCTCCATCAATCAAGTTTATTTCATTTTAATTGCATATTGAATGCTCATATGATAATTAGACCTTGAACATATATTTCAATTACTCATTAATTGGACTAATAATTCGAAACCACTGATTTTGTGTTTACACTTTTTTAATGAGCTAATTGTCCCGTTTTCATGGAAAGTGGGATAGAGAGCTACCTATTATTTTCTTTAACCCAAATTATCCACAATTATTTTTTTTTCTTTTAAACGCTGAATAATAGTTTATTAAGAACATCAAAATATCAAAGAATTTACAAAAACAAAAAAATGATTAACCAATATGAAGTAAATAACAACATTTTTTTTTTTTTGCGTTTTTTTTTTTTTTGCGTATGCATGTCTAATAATTATTCAGATGAATTGCTCCAATTTTGTTTTTGGAATGGTTAAATATCCATTAAGATGATTTTCATAGAAATCAAAAACATCTATTAATGCTTCAAACTGAATTGATTATGACTGACACTCTCTCTTTATTGTTCCATTAGAAGCCATCGAAATGAGACAACTATTTATATTGCTTCATTGATAACAACATAACCATTGAGATCACCGCTCTAAAGAGTCGATTGATTAGGAGTCCGCATTTAAGGTCGTCTTCCGGAGTAAATGTGGTCTGCGACGAGAAACTCACCAGCACCGAATGAATAATCATCAACGATTGAAGCCGGGAAAAACCGCTGCCACCATCCGCTTCTAAATATGTCAGTTACCTTTTCGAAACGGCTTAACTGAACTGAAGCTTTTGTCTTCCTAAATCTATTGGAAAAATCCCACAAAAAAAACCAAACAAATCAAAAGAAAAATAGCAAAAAAAACCAATCAAATCGATGTGAGAACTATAAAAACTTCCGACCATCAACCTAGATCTACACAAAAAAATCTCCTTTTTTTCTGTCTCGCTTGACGGCTCCACATTTATTTTCTTATAACCAAATTATCCACAATTCAGCTTTTTAAGTATTTTTATGTTTCCTCGACTCGTTTTGGTAAGGCGTCGTGAAATATTAAAAATATTTCATCTTTAAATCTTTTTATTCAATAAATAAAAAGAATATTTATGAAAGACGACTGCAAATTTTTTATAAAAATATATTTCGTCGGTCGAACATGTCAGAACGGAGAAGAAAGCAAACCTCCAACCTCAAATAAATAATGCAACAAAATGATAGCGGAAATGATTGCTTCAACATATAGTAAGATCTCTTTCTTTTTATATATATATTTTTCAGCTGTATAGAAAAATGAACCATTTTTGTGGTGTAGATAACCAGGTACAATAAATATATNTATATATATATATATATATATATATATAGAACAGCTCCATGAGGGTTTTTTAGGGTTCTTAACCAAAATAATAATAATAATAATAATAATAATTGTAATAGTTAAGAATCAGTTTTTAAATAAGAATTTTTAGAACCGGTTCTTAGGAGGGGTTTTTAGCCACGTGTCAATAGCTAATTCGTCGGATTTTTTTTTTTGTCAATTTTTTTTTTTTTACTTTTTCTTAACTTTAAGTTAAAAAAAAAACTCTTAACTTTTTTTTACATATTAATGAATTGAAATCTTTACATATTAATTTTTTTTTTAAGATTCTAAAATTCTAAACTTTTTCTTCCCGAAGCTTCGGCAATATTTTGTATGTTTTAAAATTCATGAAATGTAATTTAATTTTGGTTTTATAAAATATAGTATGTTTATAATTTTTTACAAAATAAATTAAACTTAATAAAATTAATTATAAAAAATTAATTTTTTTTTAAGAACCCCTAATGAGATTCACCATTGGAGGTGAAAAAACTTATGAGATTCTAAATTTTTAAATAATCAAAATTTATGATTAAAAAATTGGTAAGAACCCATGAGAGATTCTTACATGGATTCTTACTATATATTGGAGATGGTCTAAGATAAAAAAAAAAATGTACTGTGTACATAAGCTAGTTTAGGAGAATTAGTTTGAAAGTTTGAATCTTATAGTGTTGTATACGTACGTAAGCTATATTTTGACTCAGATCAGTTTCGAGAGATATATCAATATGCATGAAAATATGTATACATCATATATGAGGTTTGCAGTATATATATATATATATAATTAATGACAAAATTCACTAAATTCTACAACCAATTGATTATCTTAACCCATATAAGACTGATAAATAAGAGAAATAATCTTAAATAACACAAAAAGTACATTAAAAAAAGCACAAACTTACTTTATTGTTCTAAATCTAGCACATTAAATTATTTTTTTTAAAAAATAGCACAAATAGTTACATGAAAATACTTATTTATTCAAAATAAATTTAAAATAAAATTAAAATACTATGTTTGAATTCCCTATTTCTCATTTAGGGTTTAGTTTTTGCCCAATAAAAATAGTTTTGGATTATTTTAATATATAAAATTTATGTCATTATTGGTAATTTAAACTAGTGATGATAAGTTTGGAACAAAAGTTTTAAAATGTGTTATTTCGGACAATTTCCCGATAAATAAATGCTTAGCAAGTATTGACGTAAAGTAATTTGTTTGAATCTCAAGAGTTGTGGCTTTCACACAAAATCACAATATACAGTTTAGTCAATGTAAACTTATTTTTTGGTTTTGTCGTTTTAATTGCATGCATGCATGTCGTCTGGCTGCACTCTTTAAATGTGAGAAGTATATTCCAACAACTAATTTAAATGAGAAAACTTTTCTTTAAAACAAAAAAAAAGAAGAAGAAGGAAAATAAATCGAAATGATCTTTGAGTGGTAGAACGTTGAGAGTTGTGGCATTGTTATGTCCATACGAAAGTACACCTGGTCCTCACACATTCTTATCTTGCTAGTTAATATGCAGCACATATATACCTTTGAAAATAAGTCATTAATTTCGACATGATGCATATAACATACAAACTTAGACCTACATAAATATTCATATTAATACACAATATATACTATATATATAAACTAAATGAAAAAGAAGTTAATCTAAATTACATATCAAAGGTGGTCTCCATCTTGAAAAAAAAAAGTGGTCTCCATATATTTATATATTCTTGTGATTATTGATATACAGATTTGGTTGCATTGGTTCAATCTCATTAAAGTTCCATACAGTCGTCCATTTATGTGCGCGGTCGTTTTTTTTTTTTTTT
>PKML01077420.1:1109401-1213587 GCA_002933935.1 Eutrema yunnanense | reverse complement strand
TATATATATATATATATATATATATATATATATATCTTTTGATTTATTATTGTAAACATTAGTATATCACTTAGGCCTAATATCTGCCTTTTGAGGTTAATAAAGTGACAATCTCATTCAAATATTGGACACTATATCGTTAAAGTCAAAGCTGCATTGTTTTAAGAAAATGTATTTTCTATGTTTTATATTACTCTCTGTATTTCATAAAAACAAAAAATCATTTTCACATATTTCACATAAAAAAACTCTTAATTATACATATATATATGTCCTTATTTAATGATAAGAATAGCTTAAATTCAAAGAAACTGAGCTTTGTAACAGTCGATTTAATCAGTAAATAATTGGACACAACATGGCTTTTATAGCTATCAACATCCAGATTGTTGTTTGCTACAAACTACAAACTGGTGTTTATATTATTACATGCATGTATAGATTTTATTTCAAATTACAAACGAGTAATGAAGCGTTTGTATGTGTCTAGATACACATTTCGTTATATATGTTAGTTTTTAATTAATAAATATAAATTATGTAATATTGTATACTTTATTTTGTGTTGGTAATGGTATGAGAATATTTATATACAAGAGGGCTGCGCTTTTATTGTGGGATGAATAATTGAATCATGTGGATGTGATATGCATAATTGGAAGGTTCGGGCGAAGAATCTTACGGCGAAAATCAAATTGTATATAGTTAATTTTAGCGTATATATATAGTAATATATTTGCAAGTCAAAAAAGCATAACAAAATTATATTAATAATAATGTATCAATAATGCATCTCTATTGATACACTCTCATATCATATGATATGTCTGCGACCTCGCCGCCCAAAAGAATCTCTATTTATAAACTATATTACAAATTTACAATTGGAACTATATGAACATTTATATGCGAGTTGGAAGAATTAAATGGGATTTTTTCCCCCTATCTTGGATTAAAAAATAACATAAGAATTATATTAAAACGTTATGAACTTATTGAAATTAGTTTCAGTTACTAATATTATAACTTTATTTTAATTTTAGAAAATAACTCCAAAAAAATAAAAACTGAGAAGGTCCTAACTCCTAATAAAACGCAGAGCAATCATATACAACCTCCAAAATAAATCCCGAGAAAGATTCAATAAGAGCAATAGAAGTTATAAAAAAAAAATGAATAGTAGTGATTACTGATTAGTCTAACTAAACTCGAGCAAGATAACTTCATCAAGGGTTACGATTCATCCACGTGTCAAAAAAACATTTAGCCAAAGATCTCTTAAATACGACATACACATGCAGCTACCTCCTAGAGAGAAATATAATAGACACTCATCTCACTTTGTATTATTTGTGCGTTTTTATAAAAATCATTTTTCCATCTTCCTCATCACCTTCCCAAGAAGAAGAAGAACATTGAAGAAGAAGAAGAAGAAGAGAGGTTAATAATGATGGGCAGTGTCGAGCTGAATCTGAGAGAGACTGAGTTGTGTCTTGGTCTTCCCGGTGGAGATACGGCGGCTCCGGTGACCGGAAACAAGAGAGGGTTCTCGGAGACAGTTAATCTGAAGCTGAATCTGAACAATGAGCCTGCAAGCAAGGAAGGATGTACGACTCACGACGTCGTGACTTCTGTTTCCAAGGAAAAGAGTTCACGTCCCAAAGATCCAGCCAAGCCTCCTACCAAGTATATAATTTGATCATTTTACCTTTTTCGATTTATTTTTCCTCTTTTCCCTTATTTTGTTTTTCATATCCAACTTAAAAGGGAAATTAAGCTCGATGGAAAAAAAACATTTTGCTCCAAGATATTATTTATAGCGTTACCTGTCAAGGTTTTCAGATTAAAAATCTAACAATTTTTTCCTTCGGTTAACAAAAATCTAACCAAAATGGAAAAATGTGGGAGCAAAAAAGGGGGAAAATAATACGATCACTTAACTTAATTTAAAAATTCCATCAAAAATACCCATCTAACTGATATGTCTACGTACGGATTATTTTTTCTTAAATCGTTCAAAATCCACACAAAGAAAAAAAAAAGGTATAATTCTCTCACCAGTTAAACCATATATATAGTCTCATGCAAATAGAACACACTTGACACATCACGTCAAAATTGATTCAGTGATAGTTAACTATAATTCACGTACAAAATTTTGTAGGGCACAAGTTGTGGGATGGCCACCGGTGAGATCATACCGGAAGAACGTGCTGGTTTCGTGCAAAAAAACAAGCGGTGGCACCGAGCCGGCGGCGTTTGTGAAGGTGTCGATGGACGGAGCACCGTACCTGAGGAAAGTCGACTTGAAGATGTATAAAAGCTACGACGAACTCTCTAAAGCTTTGTCCAACATGTTCAGCTCTTTTACCATGGGTACGTTTTATATTTTTGATTTCTGAATTTTGATACTTGTTAGTTGTTATTATATTAAATAAAAAAAATATGGTTAGTTATTTATAATTTTCACGATACTATAGATCGAGTAGACAAATATTTCATATGTTATTTACCTGTTGATAATATATAGTTTCGAAAATGCAAAAAAAAATATTATCTACCGCAAAGCTAGCTTGTTTTAGTTAATTTAACGAACAAAAATATATTTTAAGTAATTTTTTTCATAAGATAAATATTTTTTACCATGAGTAAATACTTGTTGGAAAAAAATAAAGGAAAATATGGAGGAGAAGAAGGAATGATAGACTTCATGAATGAGAGGAAATTGATGGATTTAGTGAATAGTTGGGACTATGTTCCCTCTTATGAAGACAAAGACGGTGATTGGATGCTCGTCGGCGACGTCCCTTGGCCGTACGTCATCTTCTGATCCTTAATTAATTACGATATAATTAGAGTTTAATTTATTTGTCCGTTTATAATAACATCTTGGTTTAAATTTTATTATTTATATTAGAATGTTCGTTGATACATGCAAGCGTTTACGTCTCATGAAAGGATCTGACGCCATTGGTCTCGGTATGTATTTTCCACTAATGCATTTTATATTCGCATTGATCAAAATTCCACTAATGCATTTTATATTCGCATTGATCAAAACTTCAAAGCTTAATTAGTATACATCTAATCAAACCTATAGCTTATGTCCATATGGTTAGATAATTCTTATAGAGAGATCACAAAATTAGTATTCTGTGCATCTAAACCGCATAATATTGATTTGTCGTTTTAACTATAGGTTGTCCAAAAGCATATACTTTTTTTTGTCAAAACTGTTTTGGACGTCTAAATACTAATCAACCGCTTAGCCAGTTTAAATTAATTTCCCATCTAAATATACCGTAGACAAAAAAATTGTGGCCGTTGGAGATAACCTTCCGCCTATCGTCTTGATCCATATTAAACAATATGACATTTGATGTTAATTGTTTTAATTAAATGCAAAAAAGCTATATATACTTTTCAACAGACATATAGCCAGTGTAGAAATTTTATTTGCTTAATAATCGTAAAACATTTCAGCTCCGAGAGCAATGGAGAAGTGCAAGAGCATAGCTTGAAGTTAAAAGATTAAGTGGTAATGATTATATATTTGATTAACACATTGATGGGTGTTAATTGTATTTTTTTTTTTATTACGAAAAACATTGTTCAATATCTACTTTTTCCTTTTAATGCCTGTGTTTTGATCTGAATATGGTATGTAGATACACTTTATAAGCTATTATGTGTTATTAATTAAGTAAAAATATGAAGAAATTTGTAATGGAAAATATGTAATAATCTGAACATCTTTTTGTGTGTTTGTCATTCGTGTGTGTGTTTGTGTATTAATGGGTTATTAATGATTAGGAAAATGTGATTATCATTCCGGTGTAACTTTATCCTTGCATTATTTCTCTTTAATTAAAATTTAATTAATGGTCCTATAGGTTGTGAATGCAAAAACACAGTATTTTTTTCTTCTATATATTGATGGAGTTAAATGTTTGGTTCGTACATGTCTTGAAACTGAATATTTGTCCATCAAATAAAGTTTCCCCAAACATAGCTTCGAAATCGAATTAATAAGAATGAAAATATACATAATATAATAATAAAACGGAAAGGATTCACTTTGTTTGTATGATGATTTGTTTTGTTGGTACTTAACTTGATAATTGGCTTTGATTAGAGGAAATAAAATAGAGAAATAGGACCCATAGGGAATAGAGGGAGCAATGCCATGTGCATCTTTATGGGTCTCTTCATTTCATTACCTTTGTCTATAATTTCATTTCCCATTAAATTAATTAAGAATAACTTTTATACCAACTAAATTTAATATGATTACTGATCATAATTATATATACACACACAACCTCTCTTTCTCTATTTTTTCAATGATACATTAAATGGATTTAAACCCGAATGATGAGTAAACAATACAGTACTACCACCAACTATTAAACTACATGTATTGATCATAAAAATAAACCTCATCACAATCCCGCGAAAGAATATAGTAAATATTAATATTTACTATTTAATTACGAATTATATTATCGCGGATGAAACTGGTTTAACATGTTATTTAGTTTTTGGCCTGATAAAATCGTTGGTCTAAAACTCAAATGTTTTATTTTTAAAAAATTACAACTTACGTAGTCTATCGTCAGTTTCGATTTAAAAAAGTTATATTTGAACAAATAAAAAAATATGCAAATAATTTTTTTTGACATGCATCGCCGACAATTTATATATTGATATATATAGGGACCTTTTAGATTGATGGTGGTTACTATTATAATATTCGAGTTATCATATGCCTCTAACACTTAGAGTAGCTTAATCAATTTGATGTTCAACATTAGCTTAATCAATTTGATGTTTAATGTCAAAAATATTGGGAATGCAATTTTAAGAAATAGTATAATGGAAATAGATACAATAAATCAATCAAATAATAATGTAATTATTTATCAATATGTAAGCACATGGAGAAGATGTCGAATCCCAAACGAACAGATCAACGTTTCATGAATGTATCGATTCAGCGTACATGCATATATATAGAAATTATGTCAATGTATGTGTAAACACAAACATTTGTACAGTGAGTTACGTTGAAATGTTTTGAATTTAAGTATTTTAATATCAATATCAACTTCTTGGATCAGGCAGAAGCATGTTCGATGTTTGATGGGGTCAATAATTAATTTGACAAGTTGACGGGTTCTTCGCCAAACTAAAATTATCGCATGGTACATTATTTGAGAACTAGAGAGAAATTTGAAAAGAAAAGAAGAAGGCTGAAATATCATTCTGAAGCGATTCTAGGAATTTTTTTTGTTTACATCGAAATGATACTTCTAAAACTAATATTTAATTCCTAAACTATTTACACTTTTTTGTTTTGTCCAAGGTAAACTACGTATCTACAATTTTATCACTATTTCATTAGAAGTAGAACCAATGTAGTAACAAATCATTTTATTATTGGACAAATATATATATTTAAAGTATATGATTAAATAAAATATAAAACATGTATATTTATTTATGATCATAATTTGTAAGAAAAATAAATTAATATTTACTATTTAAATGATCAAAAATTTCGTCTTAATTTAATAATAATAATTACTTGAATAAAATTTGTAATTCAAAACACATATTTTTAACTATTGGGCCATGGACCTATCTCTTGTGGATAAAATTCTTGTCGAGCTCTTTGGGCTAATTCTTGTCTCATCTTCAGATCGGGATAACAATCCAAAGCTGAAACAAAATCGACATAAATGTGGAGATCGATTGCTTCGACGGCAGCGAAGGGGTTTCTTCAAAGGTAAAAGGTAATTCTGGAATTGCTCCGTAATTACCGAGAAAATTTGAGAAATGCATTGCTTCATTCTATGAAATTAGATGATTCAGTTGATCTGTTGTATGTATCAAATGCGATGAATCTGCAAAAGAAGGCAAGTCTCCTTGATACGAATGTCCATATATCCCGATGTTTAGAGGCTCGATTGGATGGTAAGCAAAGGTTGATTTTTCCCAATGTAGGAAACGCAAAACAGTCAAGTAGAAGCTAACACTGTTACATATAATATCATCGTCCTTGGTTTGAAATGGAAGATGTCTTGTAGCCTTATGTTAGAACAAACGCTGAAATGGTTGTGTAAGAAAGGGAAGCGGATTACACTGTTTTGACAAGTAGAGTGAGGCTTTATTAGGAGACACCAAAGCGATCATGAACATAACAGGCTCAAGTGATCTTCTTAGTGTTCAAAAAGAAAACAATGTTTCTTCTTTTTCAAGTCTTGAAGAATGTTTAGTCAAGACAAAGAAAACAATCAGAATTTACAAACAACAAGACCCTAAATTGGTATCAATCAGAATGCAACAACTATTGATCAAATTCCACTATAATCTTCGTCGGTAGAGAGCATTGGTCCATAAGGTGATTCCAGATCGTCCGTCACAAGATCCTCCGTTCCTCTTAGCGCCGCGTGTAGGATCAATACCAGAACGCCGAATCCAACGGTGGTGAGAGCTCTGAGCCAAACTCCCGTGGTGACTAGCGACGCGATCGTAAGACCGATGAGAAGCAACGCCACGACGCCGTCGTCGACAGTGAAGCCGAAGATCGTGAGAGATTCCTCGCGAGCGAAATAGAGGAAGTACCAAGCTAGACCGACGGCGATAAAAGCCAGGATGGCGATCGGGCGTGTAATTAGGGTTAGAGCTAGGAGGACAGAGAGAATGGTAATGTAGTTGACGCGGAAATGAGTAAGGTTCTGAGTCAGGCGAGTCGTAGCATCACCCACGGAGGAAGGGAAGCTCAAAGCCCAAAGATCCAGAAAATCGCTCCATGGACGAGCCGCACCTGTAATCGATTGAGCTCTTTCCTTGATTCCGGAGATCACTTGATTTGTTGCCATTTTCGTCCTCAATTTCAGAAACCTTAGATTCAACAACAAGACCTTTGTTTTAAGGAAGAGGGAACCACATGTCCAAAACTGAAAAAGCCCAATTTCTGAAAGCCTGTAATTTTATGTTGTATTCGTAACTAATGAGCCGAGTAACGATATTTAGGCATAAAAATCAATCCAATTTTCTTCTCTTGCGTTTTTCAGCTTTTAACTCATTTAGTTTTCAATTCACAGAAAAAATATTCTCAAGGTTCCAGCTAACAATCATTAGCTAGCAAAAACCATCTTTCACAATTTACCATAGAGAAAATAAATTAAAACTAAATTCTTAGATTTAAGATCCTCATCACATAATAATGAAACTCGGAAAATATTAGATTTAAGATCCTCATCACATAATAATGAAAACGCATGGGCAAGAGTCGACAAAGTATCTAAAATAGTTTCAGCATAGAGCAACAAAAACAAAAAAGATCCACATACTTCGAGAAATCATATAAAGATCCAACACATTCCCCAGGTAAAAGCTCTTCACTTGAGAGGAATGAATCTGGACGAGTGGGTAGCACCAACACCAGGCCTACCGTGCTTCACCGGCTTGTATGAGATGGAGAACTCAGCCAGGTAGTGACCAATCATCTCGGGCTTGATCTCGACTTGGTTAAAAGTCTTGCCGTTGTACACTCCAATGATGCTTCCGATCATCTCTGGGACAATGATCATGTTCCTCAGGTGTGTTCTCACTGGTTCTGGCTTCTCACCTTGTGGTGCCTCCCTTTTCTGGTTATTAACCAAAAATCAGACACTTAGTTGCTATTAAGGAAAATTAATTTTCTAAAATATACATGAAAACCGGTAAATGGTTGGTTAACTAAAGAGATGTTGCTAATGGCTGATAGTGTCCATATGTAACAAAACATCTATATAAAAAAAGATAGACAGCTTCAACAAGTCACAGTAACGCCACAAAATTGTTTGATGTAAGAACTAATCTTACTCAAAATATTAGAAAACTTTCGCCATACCAACAAATTGTTTGATGCAAGAACCTAAAACAACAACGACTATCTCCTGATTTTCACTAACATTTGATGCTTAAACTAAGACAATGTATCCAACAACCACATCAACGTACCATATTACCATCATCAGAATCTGAGTCTTGATAAGATAAAAGACAAAAACAGAATAGACTTCCCGGAGAAAAGGTTACAAATTAGCTACGAAAAATAGGATTTAGAAGTGCAACCAATCATTCAACCATGCGAACAGAAAGGAATACGAGAGAGTATAATCTAACATTCAAAGGACGAGTTTTATACGAAATGAAATGATTACCGCTTTTCGCAGCTTCTTAATCAGAGCCATTGGCTTCCTTGTCAAACCTCTAGAGAACCTAAACCCAATTTCAAACAGAGAAAAAAAAGTCAGAACAAACAGTACAGATCCATCACAGAATCTAGTCTAGGGTTTCAAGGCTTTATTCACCTTCTGCGAATACGAGCAGGGAAGAGCTTAACAAGATCATCAGTAGACATATCAAGAAGGGCATCGAGATCGACTCCTCTGAAGGCAAACTTCTTGAACGTCCTCTTCTTCGGGACTCCAGCCGCAGCAACCTCTGGTTCGATATCCGCCTACAGATTCCTCATTGATAGTTTAGTAAATCATGTTCAAATCAGAAAGAAGAAAGTAGACAAGAAGATTCAGAGATTGGGACCGACGAACTCACCATGATTGGATCTCAGCAAAGGATAAAACCCTAAACGGCAAAAGGCTTTTGATTGACTGCGTTAGGTCTTTGCAAGCGATAAAAAGAGAGGAGGTTTTAGTTCGGCAACACAAATATATATGGGACACACCTGGGAACCCTAGTGTTAATTTGTTATTTAAGGTCTCTATATTCTCTTTATTTTCATATCAGCCCACTTCTTCGTTTTGGTTATTATATAACCTTATGTAATACAAACAAAATATATGAACCATTAAAAATCCAGAACATTGATCGGAAAATTGGATAACATGAGACGTAAAATTTAAATCATTATTTCCATGAAATTTTATTTTTGTTTCATGGTGAATTATAAAGAAATTCTTTATTGAGTAACATATCGTAAATATATTATGAATACTATTTCTTCAATAAAATTATGTTACAATTATATTTGTAATCAATTTTATTATCTGTTTTTTATAACTTATTCGGTCATTTTTAGTATTTCTTCAATAAAATTATGTTACAATAAAATTCTTTTAGTATTTGGTCATTTTTTGTTTTTTACAACTTATTCGGACTACTACACAGAAAGAGAGAAAAAAAGAAGAAAAAAAAAACACGATAAAAGATCCGATATTTTGATGGAAACAAATGACCAAATACTAAAAGAGAAACATTTATAGGGGCTAGTTCACAATATCGTCAATTTTTCGCTTGGGCCTTTTCGATTTTCTTGATGGCATCGTTAAGTTCCTTCTGGACCTTGGGCCTCGAGGGTACTAAAACAACATCGTTCCAAACTGAACCAGGCTTGCATAAAAGGCTCGGATCCGGGTAAAGCTCCTGTATGGATTCTGCATCCGGGTTGAGATTGCTGACCCGTTTTAGACACTCAATATCCTCTGGATCCACCAGAAGCTTACTATCACCGGCTTTCCACGCTATAAGCTGCCTCAGCGAACCAATTTAAAAAGAACACGTGTCAATATCAGTCAAGAAAACGTCGTCGTTAATATTGATTTTGACTTTTTTTTACCCTTGGAGGACCACCGACAGCATTTGTGCAGTAAAGCCTAGCGTTATCAACAAGCTCACAATAATTTGGGAATGCAATAGCAAAACTCTTGTGTGATTTTAACTGAGATTTCACTCTCACTGCTCTCTTCACCATTAGAGCTCTCCTGTAAAATTATAAGGCGAACAAAATTAGCATGATAACAATAGTTAGGTGTAGAATTACTATGTGGGATCTGAATTTCAGTATGTTTCCTTCAAAAAAGTCCATTATTACGGATAACCGGATCCAAATAGTGAAATCTTCGATCCGTCGAAACTATAAACTATATTTCAATACGCATATCTTGATATCTTTTGATATCCTGTCCATTTTCACTCCTAACACTAGCTAATATATATCCAATTTTTTTTTTACCGTATGCCTCTTGCTACCGCGAGATAAGCGTCACAAACCACACCGACCAGCTCGATTCTGTAAGGTTTCAAGTTTTGTTGTTTCTCATTTTGTTCCGTTTCTCCTTTTCTCCAATATTCTTCGGTCGTTGTCCCGTCTTTGGACACCTTGTAGCCTGCGCCCATTCGATATCTCTGTTTGTGGACGTTCCTTGCCATTGTGATAGTTTGTTCCACGAATGGCTCCCATGATAACGTTCCATCCATTATCACATCACGTCCTTCGTTTAAGGCTGTTACTAGTAAGGACGACGCAGCATCGGTAGATGATTGATGAACCTAATTTATGTTTAAGGAATAACCACAATAAAAAAAAAAGTTACATGTGAAAAGAAGAAGATAATGCATTCATTCTTAGATCCCATATTATAGTCCGTTTGTCAGAAATTTTCACATTTTTGAAATAGAAAATATTTTTAGTATTTCACAAAATATTTTTTCAAAATGTAAGCATAAACCGTATATTTCCTTGCGTTTGCGTTTATTGTTTGCATTTGCAATTTAACAAAATTATTTTCCCCCTAAAATATCTAAGGTTGTGGGTTCATTAAAACATTATACACTATACTAAACGCATATACAAACAATGGAGGACCTCTGGAACTAAGAGCTTTAAAAATAATGAACGTACCAATTCAGCAGTTTGAAGCATATCGCCATGGTGACCTCTAGAACTAAGAGCTCTATAAATAACATCCGTTTCCTTAAACGCATCCGCTTCTATCACCACCGCGTCGTCCCCTGCCTCCGACCAAAACGGCCTACAAGACATTTAATTTTCGCTAATTTAAATTGGCTTTATTATAGCTATATATATTAAAGAAAATACGTACAAGCAAATTTTGTATGTATTAATTAAAAGTTTACTCTTGGAGGATATCTTTGAGGACGGTGCTCTTTCCGGCCCCCATTCCGCCGCCCATGAGGAGGAGGACGGGACTGCGTTTGTTGTGAGCCACCGGAGACATTACTTCCGTACAGTGCGGCTCACCGCTTCCGCCGCTGCTGCCGACGTTGATGGCTTTCATCTCTTCTACTAATGTCGAAAATAATCTTGTCACCTTCAGGTCTTTTGTCACCCTCTCGAACCTTTGTTTCCTACATAATTAACAAACCACTTAATCACTTATTTCATTTTTATTACAAAAATTAGTTAAATTTACGATTTTGTTGAAATAGTCAACTTAGTTAGTTCTACAATGATAATATATTTAAATGTTAATAGATTGTTAATTGGTTGGAATCATCAAACACAACAATGAAAATGTACCTAGAACTAGAAGCAATTATGACTACGCAATTCATATATTTAAATTGCATTTATCAATTAATGTATACTAAGAATTAATCCGCGTTATAAACAGATAATTATTATTTTTTAATTATTTTGAAATTTAATTTAAATTAGTTTTGTTGTGCGGATTAATATATAAATAATTCTAGTTATAAAATTGATGTAATGTTAATATATACGTTCTTATATACATACCAATACATATTAGAATTTAGATATGTATATCTTTAAAATAAGATTTTTTTTTGTTTTTTAAGATCAAAATATCACTTTTGGCTAATGAATCCTATAATACAATTTATTAATGATTATAAATAGGGTTGTCAAAAAAGGTTAACCCGCCTATTTAATATGTTTTAAAGTGGACAAAAATATTTTTTGAACTAACTTGCAAATAATTACAATCTTGAATTTTGAAAGTTTTAACACTAATATGCATTGTTTAATGACTGTGGGTTTTGTGACCGATCCGCAAAGTTTTGAACTTTATAAAAGTAGTAAAATATTTTTAAAAAATTAGTTTTGATATATATTCAATTAATATAACAAATAATATTTAATTTCCAAAGAAAATTCATATTATTTAGTAAAAGTGACTATAACATTTGTCTTTCAAACTAAAAACTAATATTTTGACTCGCAAAATCTGATTTTGTGAGCATTTAAAAATTAGGAGAGTCGTAATCCGTCTCATGNAACATTATAACATAAACCATAAAAAACACTTTTAAGACAAATTTCGATTTGATTATTATTATAAAAAATTGATTTTTGAATAGTTAACAAATTAATTATAAAAATACAAATAGAAAATATTACAAGATCTCGATTATATTTTTTATTTGAATATATACTGATTGATTATTATTTAAAATAATACAATATTTTTTAATATTTTAATAAGAAAGAAATTAAATTCACTATTAAATATATTTTGAATAAAAAAATCCATATTTTTATCAATAATGTTAAAAAAACATATATATCATTTCCTATTTAAATTATAGATTTTTATTTATAATAGCATACCACGTAATAACTTATAAAATTAAGTGTATTTTCTAAATAACTCCTTAACTATTAATATAGAGATGTAAATATATAATTGATAGTTGGGACCATATAAAATTATGGAATATGGAACAATCAACCACCTTGTCGCTGCCATCACGAAATCCTTGAGTTTTGGTACTTTCTGATCCGACTCATCGCTTAAAACCTGTCATTGTTATGAAAAACAAAAAATTAGTTCGAAGAAAAGGGGATTGTAGGATAATAATATTTACTATTCATACGTATCATTGTAGACTGATAATGGTAATAAATTAATAATATCTAACCTACTCCACTCAGCGCCAAAGTTGAATGTTAATATATAGTATTTAAAATAAGGCTTTGTGCTTAATGTACTTTTTCCATGATGTTAAAATAAGGCCAAACGTATCGGTAAACAACAATTAAATAGATCGATCAAGTTTAACTTTTGAAAGATGTTATAATTAGGAAAAATCACTATAAATTATGTTCAAAAGTAAGTATGCCCCAGAGAATATAGGTAAATTAGCTAATACTGCAAATATATACATATAGCAAAACATATTGATTTTTTAAAAAATCAAAAATCAAGTACCTGAGAGATGAGGTTAGAAGATTGAGTCCAGTTGAAAGCAAAATAAGTGAGAATGCATCTTTCAAATTCTTCAAGGAGATGAACATATAGAGAATCAGCCTCAGCTTCACTCACCAAATACTCATACACATTCTCATCATATCCCTTTGTTTTAATCAAATACGCATTTGCCAATTTGCATAGTTGTGGGCATTCATTTGGATCCTCGAATCCTAACTGTCTAGCTGCATTTTTACATATATGTTAGTACTGATCAATATACAAGTTGTGCAATAATAATTGTTATAAAAAGGAGAAAAATAAATGCTTACATAAAATGATGAAATTTTACATATATGGACAAAAATTACTTAGTGCGTGTCACTTGTGCATATAAGCCCTTTGTTATAATGACAGGTGTGTATAAAGTTTTCACTAGCTATAAACACGAATTTAGAGAAAACCCAATTAATGAGATCATGTGTATAGATAACTTTTAGCAACCATCATAAATTCGGTATTTGTACATAACCTTCCATTATTATTACAATGGAAATGAGAATTTGGGGGAAAGAGCCGAAGAACTAGTAGTATCCCCAAGAAATACAATTTTTTATTTATTTTACTTTCTTTTATTATAATCTTTCGGTCAATATTGATTATTTTTCTTTCTTATTACTTGAAATTGTTAGCAATTTTTATTTTTGGGCTGAACATAAGCAAAGTTTATTCTTGAAATGTATCAAAGATGCAAGTATACGTACCGACATAGTGGGAGAATCTCTCGAGGTTAGATCGTCGACCTGAATCTTTCCTCTCAATCAAAGGGGCGATTTTCTGATCTTTATTCCCCATGGGATCACCTTGATGATGAGCTTTCAGGCGGCGAAGGAATGATTTTCCGGCGAAAGCAGCGGCAAGACCACCAAGAGAAGCAAGGAAGAGACGGGTGAGATTAACTGATTTAGATCCTCCATTAATTAGAGACATCTCGTGTTCCTTCTATAGCAAACAAATCAACAAACCAACAATTAAGAGAGAGAAAATGAAAGAACAATATTAGTATATTTTATTCAAGCGTTTGTATTTGTCTAGTGGTAAACGGAGAGAGACAGGACGAGCATTACCTGAAGGTTTAATCATTTTTGGAACTGAAAAGTCTAAAAATGTGTATTTGGGAAGAAGATTGAGACTGTGAGGGGAAGCACTAACTCAACACACACCATTGATTTTCTACTTTTTGTTTTTTTTCTCTTCTCATCTATGTGTCTGACTTTTTTCTTGGGGGATTTCTCTTAATAAAAAGTAATAATAGTATAATACTATATTATTATTATATATAATCTTATATCATGCGTGATATAGTGCATAGATGAGAGTTTTAAACAAGTTTTAAACAAGTTTTAAACATTGATACCGGTTTTATTAGGCATCTCACCTCGCAAATATCAAAAATGTAAATTCATATATCTACTCATTTCTAATTGTTTTTAAATTACAAAATGATGTGAATACTATATACTCCACAATAAGAAACAATGTACAATTATTTATTTT
This sequence comes from Eutrema yunnanense, assembly GCA_002933935.1. Classification (NCBI taxonomy): domain Eukaryota; kingdom Viridiplantae; phylum Streptophyta; class Magnoliopsida; order Brassicales; family Brassicaceae; genus Eutrema; species Eutrema yunnanense. The sequence goes on along the minus strand of PKML01077420.1, from coordinate 1,199,065 downwards.
AAATGTTCATTATATTAAAATATTAACTTATTAGTATAACAAAAAAAATTATTGTTTCTGTTGGGACTAACTTTATTTTTGTTCGTCAACGGTTTAGCTTCGTACTTAATTAATTAGTCTCTAATTAATTAATCGTTATCTTATTTTACCGCTATAGAATATAGATAGTAACACAAAATAACAAAAAAAAAATATAAAATTCTCAACCAGCAGATCTCAACTAATACTTATCCACAAAACTGGTCCCACCACCGAATATTTTTCATTTTCATTTTCATTTTCATGGGAGTATATTCTATTCTTCTTTCAATCATGACTTTCACTTTGAACCAAACTCGTGTAACACGTGCTAAACAAACCATAAATAATTGAGAAATACCTGATACAATTAATATTACAAATACCCCTTGTAATATTCATCGTGTATTGATACAATTCTTTGAAAGTTTCTAAACCAAGAAACGAAAACTTGGAGATGGGCGGGTCTGTTTTGTCGATTGGCGCATGGTATGGTGCATACTATCACGAAATAGATGTCGAATTAAAATGATAAACTATCACGAAAAAATGGTGAAGATTTAATAGTATAGATATCCGGTTTCCTTTTTGTCGGCCTGATACAACTAATGGGCCGGCCCATACAAATAGATGTATTTGAAGTTTCGATCGAAACGATTACGGCATTGTTCCCCTCTCTCCCTCCGTCGGCTGATCGCTCCATCTTTTTCCTCTCAGGTAACGCTTCTCTTTGGTTTTGTGGCTTTGTTGTGTTAGCAATCATGATTGGGATATAAAACTTGCAGACCTAACTGGTGTTGAATTGAATTTTGTTTAGGTTTAAAGTCTTGAATGATGGACCTTAAGCCTGCGTTGAAGAGGCAGGTTGGGGCTGTAACATCGGTCTGGTGGGACATCAGCTGGTGTCCTCTTCCCCTTGACGTTGATGCTCGTCGGGTCGGTCCGTTTATAAGACAGGGTTTGAAGAAATTAGGCTACTGTGGTCCTCTCACCATCACTGCCATTGGCATACTATCACAAGTCCCTCCTGAGGTCCTGCAAAAACTCTCTTCCACTGGGATCCACCTTCGTCACGCCCCCACAACAGGTTAATGTTTTTAATTTTGGTCTTTCAAGTTAGGGTGTAGATTCAACTGGCTTTATTTTCCTTTTCCTTTTGCATATACCATAGAGTCTTGATTCTTTTTGTTTCAGATACCAATTCCATTTGGAATAGTTTGAGGGTGTGGGATTCGAGGGCTCCACGTCCGGGTAATCTAATGCTAATATCCCTTCAGCGGATCTACGGTAGATTACTTGAGAGTCTATCAAAAAGGCACTACATTCTTGGGCCAGTATATCCACCTGATCCTGAAGAACCCCCCTCCATCTTCCCAAGGTCTGCCGGGTGCTTCCTCTGGGAAAGCTTACTGGCAAGCATACGGGCAGGTGATTCTCTCTCTCTCTCTCTCTCTCTCTGTGTGTGTGTTTAATTAACCAGCAAATTAAGCTCTTTTTGTTTTTCCCCAACAGATGCAATGGATTCAAATCCAGGGACACTTGAGGAGGAGTGCAGTGGAACGGGTGAATCTACCTTGTATTGCATGGCATGCAATCTTGGTCTCCTAGGCGTTGGAAGTTTCACCAGGCATCTCAAGAGTAAAGAACATGCACTTGAAGTAAGCATCCTAGCCTAACTATATATAGACACTCCATTTGATTCAACAACCTCTTTCCACATATGTTTCCCTTTCCCACTTTATAGTTGTGTTTTGCCTAAGTTTGACCCCATGTTCCCTTTTGCTTGTCAAGCGCAGGACTTGGAATGTTACCACCCCAAGGGAGTTTTCGCTGCCTGTGAATTGCGTTCTTGTATGGCGGATGCCACTGCCATCCAAATAGTGCTGGATGGTTTTAGAGAAGCTGCTAGAGACAGAGAACGTGAAGAAGATGAAGTTTGGTGCAAACGTGAAGAAGAAGATGAAGTTAAGTGCAAGAAACAGAGGACGTGAAGAAGAAGAAGAAAAGTAGCACGTGGCATATGCTGTTGTTCTTCTCTAAGGCATTTTCATATGGTGAATGGTTTGATGTGACAAAAGCAGGAAAAAGTTATTCATTTTGCAGACATGACAATTGTTACCCACACTAAATAAATCTATGTTATCTTACACATCGTTACGAAAGAAATAAAGATAGAGAAGAGGTAAACATATTCATAAAAAGTCATCTAAGCTTGTCAACTTATTCAACATACTTTTGTATTACAAGGAGCAGAGTTAATGTTGTTTTATTAGCACTAAGCATCTGATTCACGCAAACTCATGATCAGGTAAAACAAACAAACCGAAGATTTGTATAGAATCTTCAAAGCTTACTTCGGGGAGGAAGGTACTTAGTATGGCGTCCTTGAGCTATGATCTTACCATTCTTCCTCTTCCTCAATTCAACACTCACAACTGCAACAGTTTTACCAACACGCAAAGTCTTTGATTCAATCTCTATCTCTTCCTGTAAAATCACAACAGTTTCTCAAAATCCATCTCAAAACAAAAATCGAGAAGAAGGGAAAAATATTACGTCAAGGAAAGCAGCATCAAGGTATGAAACATTGATCTCCACTGAAACTCCTGTCTGTGAAACTCCGCTTGTATAGATTACAGCTGATCCAATCAAATCCACCAGAGTCGCCGTTGCTCCGCCGTGTAAGAAATTGCCTGCGTTCTTTTCCTCAACCAAAACACGCCCAATTATTTCTCTTCTTGCGAAATTGAAATTGGGGGAAATTAGGTTTTACCAGGAGATGAGGAGGGACTTTCATGGAGCAGACGATTCGACCAGGTTCGATGAGATCGACTTTAATACCTTTGGTTACGAATCGTTCGATGAATCTGTGTGGCAAATTCGCCACTTTCGATTCCTTTTCCTTGCCGTCTTCATCATTCTCGACTCCTTCTCCTTCAAGATACTGCTTCACCGATTCAAGGTTCATGCTTTCTTTTTTCCTCCCCCGTCGATTAACGCTATGAGTTTTTGTTTTTATCAGATTTTGAAGGGCTCACGTTTATTGTATACACTCAACTGCTAATGTCAGATTAGGTTAAGATTAAACAAGATTACAAACTGACATTATAGTATTAGACAAGAGAGTTTTGTTTTTTTTTAGACTAGAGAGAGTTTCTCTAAATCTATATACTAAAAGATATTGACAGGTGAATTAAATTAGTACGAAAAATTACGTTCTTAGAAAAAAGTGGATTAAATATACTGTTTTTATCACGTATATACATCACAAACCAAAGTATGTGTGATGGTATGATGTTGCATCTTCCAAAATTATTGTTTTTTTTTTAATTGAATGTAAAATTTATTCAAAATAATTTATTCAAGTTATTGTTTTCTCCCGTTGATAAACCGGTGTGTATCGCTAGCCATGTGAACAATGAATACTTCAGTGTTGCGTAAGTGAACCACACTCCCTTATGCCAAGTTATTGTTCCTCAAAGCTAGTAAAGACAAGTTCATGTTCGCCATTTGCCACTGCGTCGGTATCAAACCATCTGCATATGGTCCTCCTGCCACTACACGCGGCATGTAATGGAATCCTTCCTCTCCAAAACTCCCGGGCCTGCCATTAGACAACAACTCACCTGAGACACCTACATCAGCAACACCACCATGGTATGAGTATTGGCTGTTGAACAGTTGCGGTTGTGAATTGAATATGCTTCCATTAAACACCATCTTGCTGCAGTTTTCGTCTTCAAGCAGGTCGTTGATGAAAAGTCCAGCGAACATACGTGATCCGATCCTATCCCATGGGATTACCTGTGATTAATATTTTACAAAAGATTTAAGCCTTGTAAATCGTAATCCCTTCTTTAAGTCTGATTATGTTTCATGCTTTAAACATTTAACGACACCAATGAGATGAGACAATAACAAAAAGAACCAAACAAACATCCTCCGACACTTTTGATATAAATTTTAATTCTGTTATCTAATAGGAACAAGTCCGAACCATACCTTTTGCCTACATGATATAGTTTAAACCTAACTAATTTTGAGGTTTATACAACCAAACGATACCGTTTAGTTCTCACTGATATATGAAATTCTTAACCCCTACGACCACTTTTACAAATTTTCAGACTCCACCCTTATCTCTCTTCTGCTCTACACTCCACTCCATCCTGACGCCAATTATCGTTACTAGTAGACGGAAGAGTTGATGTTTTGAAAGTTTCTCCGGAATATCCACCGCCTCGTGACAATATAGATCGCCGGAGTTGGAACCGGAAAACAACCGAGAGGCTTTTCACCAAACCTAGACCGTCCTCGACAACCCAAATATTCCCTTGCATTAACTGTCACAAAACAAGAAGAGTCATTAACATATCTCACCTGCAATAGCGAATTAAAAACAAAACAAAACAAAAAATGTCCAACCTTTACGATATCTTGGCATATGTCGAAACTCCGAATCTCCTCCTCCTCCTCCAGGTTACTGCTACTACTACTACTCTCTTCGACTTTTACAGCTACCTCGAATCCGAATCTAACTTCGATGTATTCTTTGGAATAGCATTGTCGCCAAACCACTTCTTGGCTATCTTTTCTCCCTACAACTTCTGAGTTTCCGCTATCCGGTAAAACCCGGAAAGTCACATTTCCTTTGATCTTCCAGTTGATTAAACCCCCCAGCATATGCAACATCACTTGAAATACTTTTCTAGCATCACCTACGACGTAATCGGGCAATGCTCTATCAACTTCGGTCGAGAAACCAAAACCGTTCCCCACGCATAAACACCTCGCCAAGCAAGCTGTTTCCTTCACAACCGAACGCAAACTGAAACAATGTGTCTCTCCGGCGCGGATTGTCCCGCTGTTTATATCTCCGGCGTTGTTAACAAGCTGTAATAGTAGCTCGCTGGTTCTCCCCATCGCATCGACGATAACCTTCTGGGTCTCGGGTAATTTCCCATGCTGCATTATCAAAGGAAGCAACCCGAGAATGGACCGCACAGGACGCCTCATCGCATCACTCATCATCTGCTCGAACGCAGCCTTCGCTTGATTAGCTCTCAGCGCGTTCTCCCTCGCCACCTGAAGTGCTCTGTTCTGTTCCGCGAGTTTCTCTCTCATGAGCTGAGATTCTTCGAGAATCACGGCGTGAGAGATCGCAACAGCCACTTGATCAGCCACGACCTTAACAATCTCAAGCTCTTGGTAAGTCCAATTCCGCGACTGCCCCAGCGGAAGCACACAAACCAAGATCGCGTAACACATGTGGATCGCCTCCGGTGTCCCGCCTTTAAAGTTACAAACCCGAAGCATCGGGACTCTTATCCCAACCGTAGGACCTGGTTTCCCTCGGCTAGTCACCGAGGCAAGTGCAGAGCCAGGGTTCAACATATTCACCTCTTCGCTTCTCTTAATCCTCACAACATCAGACTCGGTAATCGGTATCGAAAACCCAGCATAACCACCAGCCACATTCTCATTCCCGTCATCATTCCTCGGTCTCAACTCGTGCGTAAGATTCATCTCCGTCTTGATCTCATTCGGGATCCAAACCGCACAGTTCTTGAGCTCCAAAGTCTTTGATAACTCCACAAGCGTGGTGTAGAGAATGGTGTGTCGATCCAGAGACGTCCTTATCTTCCTAGTGAGCATACGAACGTGCAAACTCGTCTCCGTCTGCTTCATTATGATCCCAACCTCACGATCAAGCTCTGTCGCCTTCTTTCTCAGCATAAACTCTCGAACCTTAGCCTTAAGAAGCAAGGGTAAGAGAGTGACGAGCGAGATCGCCGTGAGGAAGGAGACGATCCCAGTGAGCATTTTGAAGACAGTGACAGCTGTCATGACCCAAGCCCAATGGGGCCCGTAGGTGAAACCAGCGAGCAAATGGGTCATGCCACAGAGAACAATGAAGGCTATGAACTCGCAGACGACCCAATTGTAAGGTGAAGGCACATTGGTGCGGCTTACGAAGTAGACGAGCTCGATTGGGATCGAGAAATAAGCGATTGCGATTAGAAAGTCGCCGACTTTCTGCGATTTGAGGATTACCTCGAAGCTGAAGAAACTGTCGTCGTCGTCGCAGTTGCATATCGACAAGTCGCTGTCGTCGCCGGCGACGGAGCCGATTAAGAAGAAGAACAAAAGCCCGTGAACTAACAATGTCTTTAGCATCGATTACTTTTCCTGAGAGAAAAATATAAAGAGGTGAATTCGAATTCGAGATTTTCAATTCAATATTCGTACCCAGAAAAATTCAAAATTCAAAATTTCTTTCAAGAGAGTAAAGTTAATTGAAACGTTCTGTCGCTATATTATAATCTTTCTCACAACACCGACCAATTATATATTTTTTTTGTCTCTTCACCAACCTAATATATGAAATTATGAACAACAACAACAACAAAAATTCAAAATCCACCGCTTCACCAGTAAATCCTCAGAAGTCACAAACATTTGTAATAGAGAAAAGGCCAAAAGCAGATGAGAAATAGCGACGATTAACAATACTCCATCTCGCATTTCAGAAATCATTACCTGCAAGTAGTATTATTATTATACAACGACCAGTCAAAATCTCCTTTTCCGGAGAATGCAAATCGTCGAAGAAAGAGCTATCGACGATTCCTATCTCTTGTAAGTTTCTTTGATTCTCTCTCCCTCTATCTCACGAAACTCATCAGAATGTAGAGAGAGAAGGTGAGAGTAAATTGTGTGAGAGAGAGACTCTGCGAGTAATTTGTGTGAGAGAGAGAGGAATTGGGGGGAGACTGAAGAAGGAAGTTGGTGGGGCCCATAAACGGTACATGAAGAGAACATAGACGCTTTTCGTTTGGAACACAACACGAGCACGACATCTTGACCTACGTGGACTCTTACCAAAATCAATTATCGGATTCTTTTTTTTATTTTATTAATAGGGAATTAATGACTTTTAAAAAAATAAAGCAAACTGACTGTAAAAACATATCGGAAACTAATTGGTTTTAAGTGACAAGTGACAAAACAAAAGATATTTAATTGATTTTCTATATATAAATTAAGAGATATTTTATTTTTATAAAAAAAAAAATTGAACTTGCTTGTAAAAGATAAAAGATGACAAATTACAATTGAATGTGTTTAATTTTTTGGAGATTATGGTACGGATAAAAGTATTACTTTTATTTTTAACTTCTAAATTTTTAGGGGGTGGTATTCAATTAAAAAATTTAATTGAATTATAAAGAATTAGACTTTCTATAAAATTCTAGTGTTATTCAATGATGTATTTCATGAATTCTTTTAAATTCATGTGTTATTGGATTAGATATTTGTAATCATTCTTTTATATTACTTTAAATTCTAGTGTTATTCAATTTTTGGATTTCTTAATTCTATTAAATGTTAGTGTTATTCAATTTTACTACAATATTGATGATAGTGTCATTTGATAGGAATTTAATAGAATTTCAATAAAATTTGTAAATAGTCAATTCCGAACATTTTTACTGTCATTTTGATAGAATTCATTAAAATTCCAACAAAAAACTTTTAAATTACTCAAAATTAAATGATTTTGAATTCATTTGCATTCTCTTAAATTCAATCATCCAATACCCCCACCTTAATATTGAGTTTTTTTATTAGCGTTTTTTTCTGTTTCCATTTGTCATATGTACTATTTTATAGATTTTTTTTTTCTTTTTTGTTAAGTTTGTGAATTTATCATTTAAAATAAACGATTACAAGTTGTACTTACCTACAAATTATACTACTAAAGCTATAAGACAAACCTTGCACAAAAAAATAATTAAAAAGACAAGGAAAGTCTATAACTCCCACAAGGGGAAGATAAATGGTTTGGCAAGCCAAAGCATTAGAAATTAAATCGGTACAGTCGACACCACTGTTCATAAGCAACATGTATCGAGTAGCGATTAAACCTTGAACACCCTCGGGATAAAAGAGACCTAGATAGGATCGAAAGGAGAATAACAATAGAAAAGACCGTGGAATGTCCATCTTGCATATCAGAAGCTGATTCATCCGGTAGCTCTGAAAATAGCCATTCACCTAAGAAGTCAGAGGAGTCCCGAAGCAAGTCAATCCGCAAACTTGGTCTGAAACTCAACTAACAAGCAAAGATCTTGTTCTAGGACGGGACTACACAAACTGTCAAAACTTAGAAGTGCTAGTTCACTCTACGAAGATCCTTCCCCTATTGGAAGAGGCCCGAAACAAGACAATCCTCAAACTTGGTTTGAGGCTCCCCGATGTCGGCAACAAAGAACCGAGCAACCTCAAATCTCAACTGCCTTACTACTTCCTCCGAGAACAAGAAAACGAGACACAATCTGAACTATAAGAAATAACCAGATTTGTGATCATTTTATAGATAAATGATCACATTGAATTCGTAAACGAGGATTTCGACTTAAATCTTTTTAAAAACACAATGTGAGGTTAGATTATTTAATGTTAAAGTTATTATTATATTCATTATTTATTAATAATTTTGCATTATCAATTATTACATGACAAAAGAAAGTTTAGTTTAAAACAAAAATCATTCGAATCACCATATTAAGTGGGCTAATGGTTAAACGCTGGAATTGGTTATGTTGTGCTCTTAGTTCGATTCTTAATGGAAAAGATATTTTACGCTATGTAATAAGGTAGGAATAAGGTATTAGCAAAGATTGATTCTGCACCGTAAAGTGGATTAAGACCTAGATGCGAACTCCTCCTAATTAATAAAAAAAAAATGCATTCGACAATGAACCTACCAGACGGTGAAGTAAAGTAGACAAATAAATAAATAAAAAAAGACTACGAAGTATGAAGTCTACTTCTAGTCTTCTACTACTCATTAAATTAACTAAATGGTACATTTTGTGGCTGTGATAACATAAGTTAGATGATTATTCGACTGATTTAATATACTTCATATATAATTAAAAAAATACATGCTCATTTTTATATTTTCGTTTCTAACATGTTATGGTTACCCGATATCTTGACCTACTTGCTACTTAGACATGAATTCGTTTCTTTTTTTCCTTTTCTTAGACATGATTTAGTTAAACACTCCATCTCTGTTTTTCTATTCATAACATACCGAATCATTTTTTTTGTGGGCCTAACTCAACTTAACTCTTATCACAAAAGGAGTCTTGAGTGCAAGAGCATCTCATTAGATCCAAAATCACTAAAATATCACAATATCAAAATTTTCTAGCCAGTTTTTTTTCATTTTATAATGTTTTTTTTTTCTTGACATGAGATCAAATACGATATGATCAACCAGAACAATATTTGAGTTTTGTCCTCAAATAAATTAAGAAAAATGCTTTTTATCCGTACATACACATGCTTCCGTATATATATTTTTACTGCCCTTATAAAACAAAATTAGTACAAGCAACATATATAACTACAAAACAATAACGAACAACGGTTAGTGGGAAGTGTTTGAAACGGAATCTTATTAATTTTTTATTTTTGTCTATTGGCTTTAAGATATTATCGTCTTTGGAACAAAATATTATAAATGAAACTTGAAAATAAAAGCACCAGTGGTCTAGTGGTAGAATAGTACCCTGCCACGGTACAGACCCGGGTTCGATTCCCGGCTGGTGCAATATTTTTGTATTTTTGACCTAAATAATGCTACGCGTCGGGTGACGAACACGTGCTGATTCCCTCCCTTATCTGTCCATTTCGGCCTCGTTAAGGCAAAACAAATGTCTTGTTTTCATAAATGCATGCATCTTTCACACTTAAGGTAAATGTACATAATCATTTTTACTTTTTTGTCCACAAAATCTTTTCAGAAAGAAAATTCTGTAAGAAGACCACACATAAGCTTGATCTATGAGGGCAACTAACAACGTCAGTCAGTAAGTTTTGCACACATAAAAACAAAACAAAATGTAAGTAGTATAGTGATACTGATCTCGGAGTTTTTTTTTTTTTTTTTTNTCGGAGTATTATTCAAGAGGAAGCTGCAGTTACACTCTGCATCGTTGACATTTAACGTTGCAATATTAATCAAATATAATTTTGTTAACTTTATCAAACCAAAAAAAAAAACACATAAAAGTTTTTTTTGTCAATACTAAAAAATAATTTCCTAACTCATAAAAACTGTTTGTCTTTTTCAAAATTGGATTCCAAAATATTCCAAGCAGCTGCCGATGTCGACGCAAAGAAAGTTTCACTTCTAGATTTAAAAACGTATACACCAACTTTTCTTGTAAAAAAATTTGATGTGGAAGATTTACAAAATTTCAAGTAAGAGTCAAACAGTATTTCGAAATGATCATAAACTATCTTTTTATTAATTCTATTGATCTTCTACGTTAATAGAAAAAGATGACTACAAAAAACCTCTGTTTTTTCAAAATGATCATAACGACCAACCTTTTTGTAAAATCGTTTAAATAAATATTCATCTTTTTTTAAGTGTTCATTTTAAATAACAATTTTTATTTTCGTTAATTTGTTTAGAAGGCTTATGTATTATGTTAACGGTTGTTGATGTGACAATTACAAACGGATTAAATTAACTCAAACCAAACTGGATATCTTAACTACGAGAAATACTAAAATTTAACAAAACTGATTCTAAACCAAGAGATAACCGGCAAGAGTAGTTTATATTCTTCCAAAACAAATTGGGAAAAACATAAACTATTCTTGCTGGTCTAATTCTCTTTGGTGGCTCAACGCACATCGTCATTTTTTTAATCTTTTTCCTCGTTCTCTACTAATCAACAAAAGAAAATTCCAAATTCTCGGGTTTTCCTGAAAAACTGGTGAAGTTTAAGAAAAGGGTTTATAGGGATTTTCGAAATTATAGGGATTTGTGAATCATTAATCATATGTATTTTTTTGTGGCAACTTGGAGCTATTTCTCCGTTATGTTAGTTCTCTTGAAAACGGAATTTCTACCATAAACTTCTTATCAGTCATACTACACCCTTAAAAAGGCAAATTTTCGAAGTAATTAATCATCATCAGCTCTTTAGTGAATTAAAAATCAAAGTAATTCAAGATTCGCAATTCGCAAAAATCAAACTAATTAACCGAACCCAACTAATTAACTGGCTGGGCATTCGGTTAATTAGTTGGGTTTGGTTCGGGTTTTTTGATTTTCAGATTTTTCCGTTTTAAAATTTTAGGTCCCATTCATGATTAAATTCTATTTCGGTTCGGTTCGGTTTTCGGGTTTTTCGGTTTTTATAATTAATAACCAAACTAAAATCACTTTAAGGTAATTTTGATTATTTTATATAATACATGTATTTTTAGATAAAATGAAGAGTTTGACAATTGTGAAAAAAATATTTATCCAACAAAAATGAACAAAGAAAGAAGAAAAAATATTGTCTAGATTACAAAGAAACAGAGGAGTCAAAGTATCAAAGACTCAAATCTGCTACTAAATCCAAAACCTTATATGGTATTATATGAGTTTGGTTTTAATTCGGTTACCCAATCGGTTAATTCGATATTCGGTTAATAAACCGAACCGAAAACCGAATAAATTTAGAAATGTGTCCATTTGGGTTATTCGGGTTATCCGAACCAAATAACGTTATTCGGTTTGGTTCAGTTCGGTTTGATTCGGTTCGGTAAATATGACTCATTAGGGTTTACTCTCTTGGTTTACAATTGGTATGGTTAAATTTTAGTCTTTATCTGGGATTAAATTAATTAATCAACTTGGTCTGAATTAATTCAATAGGTTCAAGATTGCCACATCAGCATGTGTCAAAATACGAATGTCGTTTAGACAAGTTAACGGAATAACATCGGGGCTTCAATAAAACCCCCAAAAAAAAAAAAAAAACATCGGGCGTTCAAAATGGACACTTCATAAAAGAAAAATATTTATTTTGACAATTTTTAATTTCTTGATGAATAAAACGAGTGTGCAAAAACGTTGGATATTATTTGAACATTTTGGAAAAAATATAAATTATTTAGGGTCATTTTTCCACTCAGTGTCAAATTCAACCTGGATTAATTATAACACAGTTACATGCCAGGGTCAATTATTTTAGTTTTTATTTTATCACTAGTGAACATTTTACTGTGAAATTTTAAAAACTGCACATAAAAAACAATTATTTACATCTAACTCCTTTCATTAATCTAAGTTTTTGTTATTGTTTGCAAAGATTGATAGATAAAACATAAATTATACAATTATCATGATATCTTATAATGTAAATAAAAATAAAATCTTAAAACGATACTATTTGTAAAACGGAGATATAATTACTTGGTTTACAATTGATGATTACCCGAAACAAATAATTAACATCAAACCCCAACATATCTCTTGCATCAAGATAATATATGCTACATAACCAATAATATTTTTATACGTATGTACCCATATGATCGGCATATAAAGCATAGGTATATATGCGATAGCCCTAATATTTAAGAGACCGTTCATTTGGCCATGCAAACGGCTGATTCGATGACGGCGCTGGCTGGTAGTAAAACGGAGCCGCCGGGTGCTGCCACTTCTTGAATACTGGCAGCTTCTCCGCCTCTTTCCCCCACCGTTGCTCTTCCCTCTTCATTACTGCCGGTGGCATCTGCGGCGGCGACTCCGTTGGTGATAAAAGAGGAATAGCCACATTCCAATTCGTCTGGGATGCGTTTATCTTTAGCGGCGGTGGAGCCCACCGCTGCAGCCTACTCGACTTTCGGTTTCCACCGCCAGAAATATTTTTCGCCGTGGACGACATGGCTGGAGTTTCTTGTTGTCTTTGTTTTTATGTCTATGAGTGTGAGTATGTGTGTCTGTGTATATATAGAGGGGTGTGTGTTCAAGTGTGCTTGGCTTGTATTTTGGTTAAAACGGTCGAATCTTTTAAGATTATTTTGTCCTTTTCTTTTCAAGTATTTAAAGTATTTTTCCCTTTTGACTAGTAGATTAAACTAATAAATTTATAAGTTTGACTATATTCTCTCTTACGAGGACTATAATTACTCTTTTTCATTACTGGTTTCTGAAAATATTTTCTTTAGTGTTTTGAAAAAGTATCAAGAAGTAAATTAAAAAGCTCATTAGTTTTTGATCCGTTTTTTTCTAGTTAGCCTTTCACATTACATTTTGTAAATCTGTGATGCAACTTATATTTTAACTTGATACAATCGAAAGAAAGCAATTGTTTTCAACAGTTAAGTTAACTCTGGTAGGTAACTGCATTCAGATAGTAAAAGAAATATCAAAAATTACCAATTTTTATGCTTAAATAAACTATCACCAAAATCATAAAATTTCAAAAGTACCAAAACTTTGTAACTTATATTAAATTATATATCTTTAATAAAATTTGATTAATGATAGGTCTTTTATATATTCGGGATTAAAAATATACACAATTCCATTGGCAACGGTTTCTTGCAAACACAACAATCTAATAAATTTCTGTATTGTTTTTAAACGCAAAAGAGTGACAAAGACCAAATGCACTTTAGACCAAGGAGATAATATAACTTTTTTTTCCTATACCAACTTTAGACTAAACCAATCCCTTTATTAACTATTTAAATTTATGAGATTTTGTGTGCCACATATAATGGAAAGAATCATATTCTAGTTTAAAACAAAAGGTAATATGTCTTTGAATAATTAATCAAACTTATTATAACTATCACGAAAATAATAAGCGGTTTAGATTCTTTAGAAATAACCTTTATCAAAAACTCAAGTCAGATATGACAAATTTATTGATGCGATATCATACTATATTTACGCCTATTAAGCTTGTCCATTGGATTTCAACCAAAATATAAAATAGGAGCATATACATTAAATAGAAATTCTCGTAAATACCACTTTTTAAAGTTTAAACGGTTTTTTTTTGTAACGGACGGTAGGGAACAGCTAACCCGTTTGCAGAAAAATCAGTTTTTGTTCACCATTTACTAATTTTTAGTTCACATTTCACAGTATTTCAGATATATATATATAAAAAAATGTGTTTTCTGAAAAAACATTATATATCTTCAAACGGATGGAAGATAAAACATTTTATATCTTCAAACGGATGGAATATGTTTTCTGAAAAACAATTATATCTATTTAACATGAAAAGAAAAGAAATTTATCGAATTTTAATTCCCCGGTTCTAAGTTCTAACCGATGACACAAAAAGACATGTCTTCTCGACCCAATTTTAAGATCACTGAAAAGAATTGTATGATCCAACAAAAGAAAACTCTTAGATCCAAAAGTTAAATTTAATCTAATAGAGAAAATACAAAATGTGGCTAATTCTAGAATCCCTACAATAGAGAAAGAACCAGAAGTTGTAAGGAAGAAAAACGAAGGTGGTGATTGAAGACATCAGCAGCTGTTCTAAAGCCTGACACTTGTGTGTGGCAGAGAATCGAAGCTAAGCAGCTTTAGGCTTGGGTGTCCTCTTCTTCAGATTCCTCTTGGAGGTCGTGGTCGAATTCTTCATTCCGATAAAAAATAGCAATGCCCCGAGAAGCGCAACGCTCTGCGATAAAACATTAATGCAAAAGAATGAGACTCACATCGAGGAAGATTTGGGTTTTCAGAAGAGGCCATAAAGGAACATTCTTTATTCAGAGTAAGTTCAGCTCGAGAGGTGTTTAGACAAACCTGCAAGAGTTCAGTCAATAGAAGAGAGAATTCGCGGTCATCGGGTCCATAGTTGTAGAAATCATATAAAATGGGACTAATGACCACCAAGTAGAGAGCCTAAGAAACAAAGAGTCGAAATCCAAAGTCAATACACCAACTAAGCTTTGAATATTTATAAACAAAAATGAAGAAGTCCTAACCAGAAGATAGGCACCAAAGATGTTGCCAATAACAAAGAGTAAGCCTCCGAGTCCTTTCAGAGCGACAATTGCCCATACGACTTGTTTCACCTTTTAAAATGCGTTCTCCAAGTCAGACGAAACAAAATTATAGACAGCATAAGAGGCATGAAGACAAGGAACCATAGGTTTAAGCAACCAACAAACCAGGCCATACCTCTATGTCGGGCAATGCTACTCCTAATCTGGAAGAGAGATGTGCTTTGGTCAGATCAAGCTTTGGAGCCAACTCTTTAGCTGCTGGACCACCGTCAGCTCCAAAGTCATTGAACCTAATAAGAAGTACCACGACGAATAGTTTGGATTTCGTAAGATGATCAACAAGAGGATATTCGAGAAAGCTTTTAAACATATGATATGACTTGAGCTTTCAAGCAAACAGATGTGTCACCAAAAAAGAGCTAAATGGTGTTTATTGGCGATGGAATTGGAATAGCAGCACCGACACACCAAACCACCGTATCTCACTTCACCATATATCAGATCCGAATAGTGAAAAAGCTAGACCCTTATTCATCTAAAGAGATAGCGATAATATGAAGAAAAAAAAGGATATTAAAAGGCTCGGAAACAGAGATATCACAGTCTCTTGGGAGCTGACTCTATTAAAAATGATTAAAGAAAGGGCTAATTTCTCATAGGATGAAACCAACTATTTCCCTTCGAATTTACGAAAACTTCTTTTTGTGTCCTCAAAAGCGGCGAGGGATACATAAGCAGACATATCAACAATGAGCAAATCAGACATTGATAGACAAGATCAAAGCATCAAACTTTACATTGATAGATAAGATATCAAAGCAACGTGTCCATAAACAAAACTTGAATCAATTTCGTCATCAAGAAAGAGATCTGGATCGGAAATTAATGGAAAAAGGGATAGAGTACCTAGAGTCAAGCTACGGTTAGGCAGTATTAGACAAGCCCTAGATCTACCCTAGATGCGCTTTAGACCAAATCAAACAGTTTGGCGAAGATTCTGAATCAAATCGGGTCTAGCGCAATAATTTTCCCTCGAAGAAGATCGAACAAACACATAAAGAAACCCCAGTCCGCGAAACCGGAGAAACGAGAGAAGAGATCGAGAGGAGAGGGAGGAAAAATAAAATAAACTCACATTTGCCAAGCGGAGAGGATGAATAGAGAAGCGAAGAGAACTCTTCCAAGAAAAGAGAAGAAACCCATTTTCTCTCTCTCTCGCTCTGTCTCTGTCTCTGTCTCAAGGTCGCAGGCCTGGTTTGCCGTCGGAGAGAGGGAGGAATCTTTCTCGGTGGAAGCTAAAGTTCGGTTCCTCTGCTTTGTTTTTCTTTTTTTTTTAGAAAACAAAAACTTTTCATTGAAGGAGGGGAAAAAAAAAACAAGACAAAACCAAACCGAACTAATCAAATTAATTTATTATTTGTAAACTGATTGAGACCAAACCAAACCGAACTAACCAAACCAGAGCTTATTTGTAAACTAATCTCTATAATATTATTTAAATATATATATTTTTAAAAATGAATTTTATTTTATAAGTTATTACATGAAATACTATTACAAATAAAAAATAATAATTGAAATAACAAATGATAATTATATTTTACAATTAGAGTGATAAGAATATAAAAAATAATTATTTTGCATTAAAGATGTTATATACTATATATTTTTAAATAATAATCAATCAATATATATTCAAAGAAAAAAATCTATTCAAAATATTGATATATTTTTTACTATATTTTATTTGAATTTATATCAAAATAAAAAATATTTTATTAATTTTCTAAAAAGTTAAACACAAGAACATTGATTTTTTTTAAGAGTTCGTGAACTAACTACAAAACTAGAGTCATTAAACGGTGCATAATAGAATTATATTTTCAAGATTATAAGTTTTACAGGTTAGCCCGAATAATATTTTAGTCCACTGCAAAACGGGTTAAATAGACAAATTATTCCGTTTGACAATTATATCTATAATCATGAATTAGACGTATTATAAAATTCAAATAAAAACATTTTTTCTTAAATTTCAAAACAATTTATTAAAAAATAAATATCTCGTGCTAATTTTAGCACGGGTTAAGTCCCAGTTGATTTATTATTTAAAACTCAAACAATGTAAACCAATTATAATGTAATCATATATTTGTGAATCGAAATTAAATAAATCAAACTGAAATAGAATGAAACCTAATTTTAAGGTTTTTCTTCTATAAAAAGGAAAATCGTAATTGGGCTGTAAACTAGTTTATTCACTCTATCTAAATAAATTTATTAGTTAATAAAGTAATAAAAATATATTATTGTTAAACCGAAAAAATATTATTTGCAAAACTGAGGCAGACAGAAAACAAACAAAACGATGAGTGAAAAAAATAAATAAACAAAACGAAGGTAGCGAAACACATTATATTCAACGAAAATGGAAAAACATGCTGACATCAGTTACAGTCATATTCAACAAAAACGGACAACGTCATCAACGGTCATTGTCGGTCCCACATAACAGTCTATTGTCACACTGCCTATTTCTTTTTTTTATCTTTTCTCCTTCATCTCATAACAAAACAAAAATATTATCTCTATAAAATACTCACTTAATCGCATATTGACCACAAGAACGAAAAACAGAAACCATTTTTCTTGATACACTCACTATTCATATCAAGATCCACAAATTACGATAACGCTCTTCTTCTTCGTCTTGTATATGACGCAACCTTTGTGAGAAGGTTAAAGAACAAAAATAAAAATGGAGACCAAAGGAGAATTCGACTCTTATAGTGAGCGCAAAGCTTTCGACGAGACGAAAGCAGGTGTGAAAGGCCTAGTTGATGCTCACATCACTGAGGTTCCTCGTATCTTCCGTCTCCCTCAAGGTACCTTATCCGATAACAAACCCTCTGTTTCTGCCTCGGATTTCGCAATCCCTATCATCGACTTTGCAGATGTCCACGTGTCGCGCGAACGTGTCCTCGAGAAGATCAAAGATGCTGCAGAGAATTGGGGATTTTTTCAGGTGATCAATCATGGTGTCCCTTTAAGCGTTCTTGAAGAGATTCAAGATGGAGTTCGTAGGTTTCATGAGGAAGATATTGAGGTGAAGAAGTCTTACTTCACGCGTGACGCCGCCAAGAGATTTGTCTACAATAGTAATTTTGATCTGTACAGCTTTTCTTTATGTGTTAACTGGAGAGACAGTTTCGCTTGTTACATGGCTCCTGATCCTCCAAACCCTGAAGAGCTCCCAGTGGCTTGCAGGTACATATGTAATTTTTGTTTTCTTCTTACGAAAATTTTAACATCATATTACTGATTCAGGGATGCTATGATCGAACACTCGAAGCATATGACGAGATTAGGTGGTTTGCTCTTTGAGCTCTTCTCAGAAGCTCTTGGTTTGAGCTCTGAGAAGCTTAAGACCATGGATTGTATGAAGGGTTTGCTTCTTGTATGCCATTATTACCCTCCTTGTCCTCAACCTGACTTAACCATCGGCACAAGTAATCATTCCGACAACTCCTTCCTCACCATTCTTCTTCAAGACCAAATCGGTGGCCTTCAAATTCTTCATCAGGACTGTTGGGTTGATGTCTCGCCTATTCCCGGGGCTCTCGTTATCAACATCGGGGATTTCTTGCAGGCAAAGCTCATTGATCCATTCTTTTTAAAACTTTTATAACAAAACAACGTCTTCTTTTGTTGAGATAGCTTTGATATGCAGCTAATAACGAATGACAAATTCATAAGCGCGGAGCATAGGGTGCTTTCGAACAGAACTGAGACAAGGATTTCAGTCGCTAGCTTTTTCAGCACGAGTATGCTTCCGAATTCAACTGTTTACGGACCAATCAAAGAGCTTCTCTCTGACGAAAACCCTCCAAAATACAGAGACTTCACTTTAGAAGAATACACAATGGGATACTTTAAAAAAGGCCTCGATGGAACATCGCATCTATCGAATTTCAAGATATGAAAAACCGTCTAAGTTTGTTGTAAGATATTTGTGTGTTTCATACATCTATTGGCTCAGTCCTCGTCGCATTCCATTTGTACCAAAAAAGAGCTTTGGATTGGATCCAAAGATTCAGACTTAGTTTTGCACTTGGTGCCAATACCAATAAAGTTCTATTTCATCAGCATCACAAGTTTACCAACATAATTTTGAGAGTTGTTTGTTGCAAAAAGTTATTTGCATTATCTATCTTAGTTTGTCCAAAATGTTACTGAACCAAACCAAACTGATCAAAAGTTACTTGTTGTAGTCAAAACTAAGACAACCTTGCAACTATTCGTCGTGTGGTTACAGTCATCTAAATACAGAAATGAGGAAAACATAAAAAAAAAAAAAAAGATTCTTCAATCAACCAAACAACAGAAAATAGAATCTGAGAACGAATTTTAACATCATTGCGAGCAATTCACACACACAGGGTTGGCGAGGTCTCTACTTTACAGATTTCTTCACGTTTATGGTTTCAATCCGCCTGAAGACGCACCAGTTGATTCGATGGGATGTGATAAAGCTGGAAGATTCATTTCTACCTCGTAAGGTATAATTATATCCCTCAATTTAGTGTGGACGTATGCTATGAGATACACTGAGTTTCTCTAGCTTCTTGTGCTTGAGGTTGGCTTAGAGGAACAATTGAGTCAAAGTTAACTTATATACTTTTTTGAACTCTGCAGATGTTGTCTCTTACTACATTGAATTTGTCTGAATAATCTTTCCTTATGTAATTGGTTTACTCTGGTCTTATCTGCTTAAAGCACTTACTCTCGGACATAGTCAAATTAACCAGTTTCTGTGTTTCGAACGCTGAGGATGTTTAGGAGATCTGGAAAGATACGAGATCGACTTGAAGATATGGGCTCTCTTGTAATTAGTTAATTCTATTATATAGCTTGGCAATTTACCTTTTGATTTTGCAATCCGTATCATCGACTTTGGAGGCGTCCACGTGGACGCAACGTCGCGTGAAGGCAAGCTAAACTAGACCAAACCGATAAAAAATGTTACTAAACGGAACTAAACCTAACTAAACCGGTAGAAAGTGTTACTAAACCGCCAGAAAATGTTACTAAACCGATAAAAAATGCTTGTTGTAGCCAACCAAGATAAAATCTGCAATCATCTATATTCTATTATTTTTCATCCGACAAATTTTAAGAGAACAAGTAAAATTTTGAGCGAAAAAGAAAAACACATTCTTCAATCAACCCAACAACAGTAAGTATAAATAAACTGGAAGAAGAAGAATCTAGTCGGTTAAACCTGGAATACAATTATTCAAAAATGAAAAAAAAAAAAAATTAATTAAGCAGATTGATTTTAAGGACAGATAGAGAGATGCTATCGGGCCAAGGCCCAAAAGCTAAAATAGGCCCAGTGAGATGTGATTTACATTTACACCGTTGAATGATTAAATCCGCTCATGAGAGGGGGGAGGTAGGTACGGTTTTTGCTTTTGAGAAACCTAACCCCGTCATTGAATCTCCTCCATTATTGTGTGTGTTTCAGAAACCTAACCCCTTACACTATCTAACATTTGAAACCTAACCCCGTGATGGCCTCTTTCATACGTCAGAATATATGTTTCTTGGTTAGACACGTTTACAAACGATTCCACAGTCCATGTTGTGACACCAAGGTGAAGGTATACATCCGTACTGGGGCGGATCCACCCGTCATTTTCTCTTAGATTGAACATTTTTTACAAACGTCCCCACTAATATTATAACCCCAGCTACCTAGAACTAAAGAATAAAAGGCAAAAATATTTTTCAATTCAACCCGCCATGCTAAAAACAAAACAAAAATAACAATGTTCATAAAAGGAAGCTCATAAACCTATTGTTTTTATTTCAAAATTATATATATAACAATGTCCCCACTAATTCATATTTTAAATTTTAATATTTCTAAGTGAAACCCTAATTCTAACTAAATTGATCTTCATCAAACATATGACAAACTCTTTTTTAATCAATCAACTAGGATTTAACCCGCGCTAATTATAGCGCGGGGTAATTTTTTTTAAAGAAATTATTTTTTAATTTAAGAAAATTGTGTTTATCTGAATTTTACAATATATCTAACTAATGATTATTGGATAAAACTATCAATTTGTAATAATTTGTTTATTTAACCCGTTTTGCATTGTCTATTTAACCTGTTTTGCATTGAACTAAAATATTATTCGGGTTAACCCGCAAAAACTTATAATCTGAAAAACATAACTCTAATATGCACCGTTAAATGACTCTAGTTTTTGTGGTTAGTTTACGAACTCTTAAAAAAATAGTTTTCTTGTGTTTAACTTTTTATAAAATTAGTAAAATATTTTTTAATTTTTCTTTTGATATATATTTAAATAAAATATAATAAATTATAGTGAAAAATATAGCAACATTTGGAATATATATTTTTTATTTGAATGTATATGAATTGATTATTATTTTAAAATATATAGTATTAAAAATAATTAAGAAATGAAATAATAAATAACTTGTTCAATGCAAAATATATACTTTCCATATTCTAATCAATAATTTTAAATGACTATTATATCCTTTCCTATTTCAATAATTATTTGTTATTTGTAATGGCATTTCATGTAATAACTTACAAAACAAAGTTCATTTTTAAAAATGTCTTCTTAAATAATATTATAGAGATTATGCATCCCGTTTTGCATTGTCTATTTAACCTGTTTTGCATTGAACTAAAATATTATTCGGGTTAACCCGCAAAAACTTATAATCTGAAAAACATAACTCTAATATGCACCGTTAAATGACTCTAGTTTTTGTGGTTAGTTTACGAACTCTTAAAAAAATAGTTTTCTTGTGTTTAACTTTTTATAAAATTAGTAAAATATTTTTTAATTTTTCTTTTGATATATATTTAAATAAAATATAATAAATTATAGTGAAAAATATAGCAAGATTTTGAATATATATTTTTTATTTGAATATATATGAATTGATTATTATTTTAAAATATATAGTATTAAAAATAATTAAGAAATGAAATAATAAATAACTTGTTCAATGCAAAATATATACTTTCCATATTCTAATCAATAATTTTAAATGACTATTATATCCTTTCCTATTTCAATAATTATTTGTTATTTGTAATGGCATTTCATGTAATAACTTACAAAACAAAGTTCATTTTTAAAAATGTCTTCTTAAATAATATTATAGAGATATATTTTCCACACTTTTGGCCCTTTAATTGGGGGCAAATTAAATATCGATAAAATAATAATTTGAAATTTATTGTTTTAAAAAAATATATTTTTTTTATTGTTTTGTTGTTTTTAGAGTTCACCTTAGATAACTCTAATTAATTTATCAAAATTTTGATTTCTATTTTTAGTTCATTTATATATATATAGATAAAAGACGAAGATAAATTTCATTGTTGACAAAAAAAATTTGTAATTACTATACGTTCACCACAAGAATACTTTACGTAATTACTATAAAAAAGTTTGTAACCCAAAAACCAGATGTAACGCTAGGTCAGAATTGTATTTATGTTAATGTTAATTGTTATATAAATTAAAAATTATATTTGTGTCTCCGGTGAAAATCATTTATGGATTGGTCCCATGTACGTGAGTTTCAGAGAGGCAAGTTGCAGTTATGCGAAGAGTCCAAAAACGAATTTACTCCACAAATGGGGTAATTTCTCAACCTCCAACCGACACTTTTCTCACTCTCTCTGCCTTTTTATATCCGTTTCTTCTATGAAGCTTTTTGTATCTCTTGTACTATCTTGAAAAAGGTTCTCTAACAAAATTAAAAAAAAATCTTCAAAAAGCTTAAAAGGTAAATGGCTACAGAATTTGACTCTTACTGTGAGCGCAAGGCTTTCGATGAGACAAAAGCAGGCGTGAAAGGCCTCGTTGATGCTCAAATCTCTGAAATTCCTCGTATCTTCCACGATCCTCTAGGTACCTTGAACGACAAGAAAGCTCCTGTTGATTCCTCGGATTTCGCAATCCCTATCATCGACTTTACAGGCGTTCACGGGGACGCAGCCTCGCGTGAAGGCGTCGTTAAGAAGGTCAAAGACGCCGCGGAGAAGTGGGGATTCTTCCAGGTGATCAATCATGGTGTTCCTTTAAGCGTTCTTGAAGAGATCAAAGATGGAGTTCGTAGGTTTCATGAGGAAGATATCGAGGTGAAGAAGTCTTACTTCTCCCGCGACTTCAGCAAGAAATTTGTCTACCACAGCAACTTCAATCTGTATAGTTCGTCCACTATTAACTGGAGAGACACCTTTGGTATTTACATGGACCCAAATCCTCCAAAGCCTGAGGAGATCCCAGAAGCCTGCAGGTAACGTACTTCGTTTTTCCATTAACAAATCTTAAGAAACATTGAACATTTGAAGAAACAATTCATGGTTGAAAGACTCATTCTGGGATTGATTGATTTTAACATCATGTATATAAAAATGATTTACAGGGATGGTGTGCTTGATTACTCGAAGCATGTGATGAGCTTAGGTGGTTTACTCTTTGAACTTTTCTCAGAAGCACTTGGTTTGAGCTCTGAGACCCTTAAGAGCAAGGGTGTCATGAAGGGTGTGCTTATGCTCAGCCATTATTACCCTCCCTGTCCACAACCTGACCTAACGTTGGGAACAAGTAAGCATTCCGACAACTCCTTCGTCACTGTTCTTCTTCAGGACCAGATCGGTGGTCTTCAAGTTCTTCATCAGGACTGTTGGGTCGATGTCTCGCCTACTCCCGGGGCACTCGTCATCAACATCGGAGATTTCTTGCAGGCAAGCTCAAAATATATGAACCAGTACTAAACGTAAACATAAGTTTATAGTGAGACTTTGAGATAACTTGACTGACTTTTTTTCTTGGGTGTTTCCGCAGCTGGTAACCAACGACAAGTTCATAAGCGTGCAGCATCGGGTGCTCGCAAACAAAGCTGGACCGAGGATTTCAGTGGCGAGCTTTTTCAGCACGAGTATGCATCCAAATCCCACAGTTTACGGACCAATGAAAGAGATTTTGTCTGAAGAAAACCCTCCGAAATACAGAGACTTCACTATACCTGAGTATTCAGCAGGATACTTAAAGAAAGGCATCAATGACGCATCTCATCTGTCCCATTTCAGGATCTGAAAAGCTCAAAAAGAAGAAAGTCTCTTGTTTGACTTAGATATATATATATATATATATATATATATATATATGTCATATGTGTGTCTCTTGCATCTGTTGGGTCAGTCCTTTGTCTTGTTTTCCATATTAAGCTAGTTTCCTCTTAGCTCTCCCATAAATAAGGCAATGTAGTGCCAAAATGAGATAAAGAATTGTGTGTGTGTCCACCCCTAAGTATGGTGAAACCTTTGTATTTGATTTTAATTGTGTGTTTATCTATCAGCATAAAAAGTTTTTTCCTTTCAGTGTTGGTGGTAAATTGTTAATTATTTTTTGCAAACTTTATTAAGATGTGATCTTTAGCTTGATGGATATTGTTTGAAACGATACATACACAAAAAACATATACTCATCAACTACTTTGACTTATATTTCTTTCCTACCTCAACCTCCAAAATACTTTTAATAAACTCACCTCATATATATAACAATAAAAAATACAAAAACAAAATAATTTTTTAAAAATGACTAAAGAAGAGGAAAGACAATTATGGTTCTAAATAAACAGGCAATATTGAAGAACTTCTAGAACCTCTATTACTTCCAAAAGAGAAGAAACATCTCTTCATCACTTTGTTATTACCACCACCACTACTGCTACAATCTTCCGTACAACCTCCACCGTCTCCGGCCACCACCGGGATCTTCCCAGTTTTCCGGCCAATCGCCTCTTGAATCGCAAGGTACAGCTGGCGATCAGCTGATGAATCCATCGAGAACGATCTTCTTATGGGTTGAATTGCACCGAATTGATCATCCTTGCCTCGAGTATTGATACATTCGTCTCCCATACTCGTCACTTTGTGAAATATTCCCTCTTTTTTATGCATTGCGCAATGATCGAACTTTTTAGGCGAAAGACTGATCGGTTTCGGAGTGTTTCCGGTCAATACCTCGGCCAAGGCAGCCCTCTCTTGTTCCGCAAGGAGGTCTCTGTTTCTCACGCTTTGTCTGTTATTACCATTACTGGTCCCAAGCTCGATCACGAAGAAGTCACTGTCACCCCCTAAAACCGCGTCAGGTTGATCACGAATCCGGTTGCGAGAAGGAGGATTAATCTCCGGGGAAGAGCTCGGTGCAGACATTAAGTCAAGAGGGAAACTTGCATCGCAAGAAACGCTGGTTCTGCACAAGGGACAATTCGCGTTGCCCTGAAGCCAAATATCGATACAATCAATGTGGAACACGTGGCAGCAGTTGGGAATAATCCTCAGCTTCTCGTCGTCTTGAAACTCGTTCAAGCAAACAGAGCATTCTTGAGAGCTCTTATTCTGATCTTCTTCCCCTCCTGCAACAACGTCTCTCTTCTTGAATTTAAAGATTGGGATTGCTCTAATGGCGGATTCATCGAGACCTCTGTTTGGCTCATGAGGAGAAAAAATCATCAGAGGGTTTTGGTCACTGCTTCGTCTGCGGCGGCGGAAAATGTCGATTTGGTGCCAATTAAGGCAGCATTTGATGACGAAGACGTAATAGCTTACAAGCAAGAACGCGGTGGCTAAGATTCCGATCACTGCGATGGCAAGAATGGGGAAATTCGTGCCTGGAGAGCTTGCTCGTGGAAAAATAGGACTTGTGAAGGTCCTCGATGGCGGTGGCGGCGGAAAAGCCAGATTGTTGAAAGGGTTGCGACGGTCTGTTAGATCCATTGACTACAAAAATCTAAATGGAAAGAGGAACTTAAGAAAGATAAAAAAAAAAAAAAAAAATGAAAGACTACCCCTTTAGGATTTGAAGGGTAATATTCAGTAGAAATTAAAGAGAAAAAAATCAAGAAATCAAGTAAATTTGGTTTCTTTTGAATCTTTCTCTTTCTCTAATCAAGAATCTTAAGAGTTTATGTGTGTGTGTGTGTGTATATATACGTATTTGCGTGTGAAAGATAAAGACCAGACGAGAGGAACAGAGAGTGTTAGAGGAGAAAAACAGAGATTGAGTAAATGAAGTGGAAGAGAGATAGAGAGAGAAAGAGTTGGTGAGATTCATATATTTATATTTGTTTAACTTATCATCATCTTTCTTGATTTTCTCGATCTATGTGACTCGTTTGCTGTAAGCTTTCTTGTATTTAAACTTTTTTTTGTACTTGTAAGTTAGGAAAACAATAAGCAAAAAAAGACTTACTTATTACAAGTGGACTAACTTAATCGGCATTTTGATTATAGATTAATTGGATCTTCTGATAGTGAAAGTTTTGTTTGTCCATGTAGATTACGTTTATATTTAATTATCTTCTGATAAACTTGCATTCAAATATTAGAATCAGTGAACTCCAGCTAACCATAATTGTCGGTTGCCAATTTAAATTGATTTTCTTTGAAAATAATTAGTAAGAGTTTAAAGATATGATGTAGAAAAGACATTATTTATCAATATTCACATGATTTTTTTTTTTTTTTGTAAATTATGGTTAAAAATAGATATTGTAATAGAGAAAAGTATTGAAGATCTAAGTTATGGATTCAAAACGGTAGAAAAAGACAACTTACTTTTTTTAAAAAAATAAAGAAACAAAGACACAAGGTTAGAAACTTATCGTTTATCAATCTAATAGACTAAGAAGAAGAAAAAAATGAGAAGAAAAGTCAAATCCACCGCAAGAAGAACTCAAAAGTTTTCGTTTTGTTTTTTTATTTATTGGAAATGAGAAAGAAAATGACACTCGCAGACAGAATAAAAAAAAAAGATAAAGGAGGACAATGTTTCCATACTCTATCGTGTATGTGTATGTGTATGTTGACGAGTTTGGCTCACAACGACAGAACAGGTTCGGTGAGAAATACGGTTTCGTCTTATCAATAATTTCTTATCCTTAGCAAAATAATATCAATAAAATACATACCCTCGCAACTATATATATATTTCAAATAATAATAATAATAACAATAGTTAGTGATTGGGTACATATTTATGTATTTGATATCATATATGTTAAGTATAATCAACTTTTTGCATGTACATGGATATATTTTTTTAAGAGATACTATAAATTTATTATTTCTAAATTTGTTCTATCATTATAAAAAGGAAAACGTGCCCACGACGGAGACAAACCCTAGTGGAAAGCAAATCTCGTTCTGAAAAACTTAGCAAAATTATATATATATCTATAATTTAGCAAGACATTTCTTTTTTTTTTCTTTTGAGAACGAATCAAGACATTTCCCGCGATGAAAATCACAACTGTCATAAAATATAGTGGGAAATATGAAACCACAAATCGACATAGTTAGATTCAGATCCATGGTTACAAACTTACAAATAAACAAATACTAATGTTCAAAAAAAAATTATTACTACATAACAGAGCAGCAGAAGAGTATTACATATGGAACTTAATCATATTGTATTTACTTAAATTCAAATGTTCTGAGAACAAACTTGTAAAAAAACTTTGTAATTTTCAAACAGAAACAACTGTGAAATAGTTTGGTTCAATTTGGAATGGAGTTACGAGAATCCCATAATTTATAAAATCCAAAACTAATAATTAGATAAATTCACGCAAATTATAGCTATTACTAGCTTTTATTTATATACCGCATAAATGCAATAAATAATAGGAAATTCGTCACTCAGACAAGTTTTTTTTTTTTTTTTTNTTATAATTTATATATATATAAACTTTAAAATTAAAAAAAAATGCTCAAAATTAATCGCTGATTAATCGGTGATTAATCACCGCTTTTCGGCCTAGGCGCAAATCGGTGCCCGACCGCCCGCTTAGCGCCTAGCGTCTTTTCGAACATTGGTTTTAGGTTAATATTTATAATGCACAAAATTTGAACTTCATGTTTTTATTTAAAATATTATTTTGTAACTAAAAAAACAATTGGTTTATGTCACATAATTATTTATCTAAAGACCACTTAAAAAAAAATTAAAAGAGTTAGGAAAAAATGCAAAGAGGATTATTTTTCAAAAATAATGTTTTGTTCTTTTTTCCGATTTGATGTATTTTTTTCAGAAATACAAAGAAGAGTGTTTTTTTAACTGCAAAATTTGTAATTTATAAAGGGCCACATTTTTTATCGTGACTCGGACCACCATTTATGTTGGACCGAGGCTGGGCGCAAGATTCTTAGGATCTAACCTAGGGGCTTCCAACTCAGTTAGCCTAAACCCAGGACGCCAACACAATCTCTTCATCTACAACCCATGTAGTACCTTGAGGTACACCCTTCCCGTGCTTACCATAGCCTTTCCACTTCCCAGTTGTGTCGTCCGCTATGGCGTTGTCACAAGAAACCGCTTCCAAAACCTGTACGTTCATCAAGCATTCTTGCTGGCGACAATGCGACATTCCACGTCCACTACCTAGCGATGCGGAATGGAGTATGGGATCCGATTTGGACGGTCACCCCAATCCTTCTAGTTGGTGAGGTTGACGATGATGTTGACTATCGTTCGGTGGAGAGCATTTCTCTTTCTGAGAACCTCCTCTCCATCCGCATGACCGATGGCAGAAACTATGAGTTGAATTTGCTCAACCGAGAATGGGATGTCTCTGAGCCACTTGGTGCACTGGAATACTGGAACCGACTCGATGGTTTGTCCATTGACCAGCTGAAAGCCACCCTGAATCTGCCTGCAGCGACGCCAACAAGCCTGGACCTGATCGGCACCAAAACAGATCGCCACCGAGTGAGGAACCAGTTCCTTAGTGATGATGGAAGCATTTCCGAGATTGATGGCGTTTGGATGGAAGTCCGTGCTTGAGGTTAGTACATATACCCACTAATTTTTGATTTGTGTGATTTAAATCTTTTGATTTTTGATTCGTGTCACTCTACATATTGACAGTGATTCCGTGGAAAGGAGCCATTCTCAAAGGTGTTGAGGTTTCTATCTCCACCTTTCTATCTCTATGTTTTGTTATTTTGCGGGCGAACACTACCTTCATTATGTTGCAAACTCTATCTCTTAATTAGTGTTATCTTGGTTTAAGAACTCGCATCTTTAATTTTGTTGTAAACTCTACCTTATCCTGGTTTAATTACTCAGACTTTTGTTTGATATTGAGTTTCAGTCTCCATATTTTATATTTTCGTTACTAGATCCCATTAATTAGAATCATAACTAGCTTAGTTTGCCGTAGATTGATTCGTTATGTGACTCATCTCCAATTAAAAACTACGGAAAAAAAATTAGCGAAATTAATCAAAATAAAAGTAAAACCTAAGCAAAATATAAGAAAAATATAAACAAATTTAGCAATATGTTTTATTAAGCTCTAATAAATGAGTTGATATCGTTCACAAAATTGAAGTTATAATTTATTTTTTTTAGTTGATCAATGCGTGTAAATTCTAGATATAATAGCAGAGTTCTCTCTCCATCGAGGATGTCCACATTCCTAATTTCATAAACACATTATAACAATTTAAATATGATAAATCTCTAATTCAAGTTTTTGGTTGAAAATCTAACAATATATCGTTTTCAATAAAATATTTCATTATTTTTTATTCAATTAGTATTACAATTTTTTTTAATTATTAGTATTGAATTCTCACGTTTTTTTATTTATTTACACTAAATTTGTTTGTATTTTTTTAATTTGTATTAAATAAAAGTAATGATAAATATATATAGACATGTATTAAATGAATATTTTAAATATGATTTAATATTAAAATTTATGGTTTTGCTGATGTGGACATCTTAGATGGAGAGAGGACTCTACTATTATATATAAGATTGTTTTGGAATTTTTGATTATTAGTTTGTTTGTATGTGTATGTATATAATAGTTTGAGTGCCCTTTTTTTGTTTTCTTTCTTTCCCGAAAATAAACTATTGTGCGCTTAACGTTAGCGGTGGCTTTTGGTTTTCCGGCCATAATTACGTGCCGGAGCCAAGTCGGTATACGTGCGTGAGTACTTAAGTATCTGATTCCATAAGATAGATATGTGCGTGTCGTATTTCTATTTGACAACGTTAATGTTTTGGACATTTTTTCGGTTACTGTTTTGAGAATGCTTTCTTTTTGTCTTTTTTAATTATCTATGTTGGAGTAATATTGTAAGAAAGCCAAATAAAATCTACGTAAGTATTATTTCTATTTTTGGCAATGAAGTCCAATAACACACTATTTCTAACAGCATAAAATATGATGCAATATATCAAGAATTCAAATTAATAGCATCAACACCTGGATGGAAGGAAATCTTAGTTATATCTCGGCTGTGACTGATTCAGCAAACCTGGATGCAAATTATCGATAATTGTCATCAGAGACTAGGTGGAAGAGGAACGAGAATGGTGGTTCCAGCCTCAATCTGACCGCGACCAATCAAACGCCAATGCCTATCGACACGGCGGCTTAGAGCCACCTTTTCTCCTGTTGTGGTGCAGACAGGCACCGTCAATTGCACTTTCATCATATCTTTCTTTACTCCGAGAACCTTGGCTCCCGTCGACATGGACCCGATGTTCACCATCAGTATCTCTCCCTTGCTTAGCTTTGACACTTTCATTTGCTTCTCTGTTTCCTTTGTCCTCACTCCAATGAGACGCGTCAGAAGCTGGAAACTCACCTCAAGCTCAATATAGACCTCAGGGAGAGAACCCATTTCACCAAGGACTTGACCAACCAACCTATCAGCACGCGTGAGCGTAGGATCCATCGTTGTCCCAACTCCGATCAAACCTCCCGGCACAGCAAACTGAAGCTCGTTCTGTTCCGCGTACAACGAGGTGATACGGGAGTAAATGGGACTGCATTTTGGGTTTCCACGCTCATCTTTGCCAACGATACCAGGTCGAATCTCAATAAATTGGTTTACTTTCAAAACACCCTGCAAAGAAGGCAAAATATCAGATTGGACCATACCATACAAGCAAAGGGAAGACAGATCTCCCAAATCATTTTAACCCAAGCTACTCAACATGTATGTCAAAAGTCATTTTTTTTATTTGCTTTCCTAACGTTTGGACCATCTGATAACAATTAAATGGAGGACCGTGGAAACGAAACTAATGCATATAACTTCCAGCAAGACGGCAAATTATAATTGAACACAGGCCAAGCAAGGTAAACGGAGGGAAGGGCGAGAGAAAGAGAGAGAATCAGTACCCGGAAGATACTTCCACCTGCCACTCCACCTTTAATATCATCAACCTGAAAGCCAGGTTTATTGACATCAAAAGAACGAATCACTATCATCTTTGGCGGCGAGACAAAATCCCTCTTGGGGATTGGAATCTTCTTGACAATGTACTCGCACACAGCATCGATGTTGTATTTCAGTTGTGCTGAGACAGGAACTATAGGGGCACCCTCCGCATTTGTGTTCTGCAAACAGGTTTGGTAGCTTAACCAACTGATGAAGCAAAGCACAAAAAAAAAAAAAGAAGAAGCAAAAATCAGATACTTAAGAGATGGGAAAATTCAAACCGTTATAAATTTCTGAATGGTCTCATGCTGTTTCAAGGCGGCATTTTCTTGAATGAGATCAACCTTGTTCTGAAGGATAATTATATGCTTAAGGTGCATCATATCGACAGAAGCAAGATGTTCAGCGGTTTGTGGCTGCGGACAGGTCTCATTCGCAGCAATTAAAAGTAGAGCACCATCCATAATGGCTGCTCCATTGAGCATAGTCGCCATGAGAATATCATGTCCCTGGTGGTTGATAATAGGCAATGGTTATAGGAGAAGTGGGAAAGAAAGAAAAAATCCAGTATTTGACTGAGAAGTGTTAAACTCATAATACCGGGCAATCCACAAATGAGACATGCCTCAGAAGTTCCATCTTGCAGTTCTCAAATCCAGGGACATGGCAAATTGGGTTGTCTTCTTTCCCACTCCCATAGGACCTAAAAATGAAGAGACAATTTGCTACGTAAGCGGAGAAGATTACAAAACAAAAAAAATACAAGCAAGAAGAGAACTCACTTGTAGCACATTGGTCTGGGGCACTTGTCATCCTCACATTTGTAAATCTTGGCATTTGCATATCCAAGTTTAATGGTAATGTTACGCTCCAATTCATTCTTAAAACGAACGGTCTGCAGGTGTGTGATATAAATCAAACCAAAGTCTCTAGTGAGAGAAAACAACTGAAATAGTCCATTACCTGAACACCAGAAATAGCTTTCACAACAGTCGACTTTCCGTGTGCGACATGCCCAATGGTTCCTGAGACCGATATACAAGAGTTTATCTGACGAGAGACTCAACGAAACTTAAAAAGCAAAATGAAATTACCTATGTTTATGGTTGCCTGGCGAGAAATAACCTCGGGAGACAGAGGATGTAGCAAACTTACATCAAGTTTACTTAGATCTTGTTCAGCTAAACCCTTGTTCCGCGACATTATTTTCACCCAAAAAGGAACCGCCTTTATCAACCAAAAAACAAGAATCAATCAAAATTCTCCGGTAAGCTACAAACACACACAAGACGTTTCTAAGGCTTAGCTTCTTTACATAAATTCCGTTCTTTACATTCCCTAAACACCACAACAATTTCATTCAACGATTTACTTTCAGATCGACAAACCTGATTGATGGAGGGTTAAAGCAGATAAGCCAAAATCCTATTAGTTTCTTTGCTGAAAACGAGAAAAGATGATCGGCCGCTTCGAATCCCTATTTTATATTAGGGTTTTTTTTTTTTTTCCCAACACTTTTTTTTTTTTTTTAACGTCTAGATTTTATTAATTTGATAGAGGTACAAAGTCAGCATGTAGCACATCAGTTATTACATTAGGAACATAAAAGTAATAATGATAATCATTATCAAAAAGAATATCCATTTTTGCTAACATATCAGCCGGTTTGTCCCAACACTTTTCTATTGGTTTATTAACTACCATTAACTTTTTGAGATAATGGAAAACTAATCTATATTACAAAAAAAAAAAAAAAAAAATCTAATTATCATGTTATATATATATATTTCATCTGAATTTTTTATATAATTTATTTTCACAGACGATTAAATATTATTTTTTCAATTTTTCAATTTTAGTTTTTTTTTAACTGGCTATCAAATAACTTATTCTATATGCGGATCCTAATATAGTATAATATAAATTAATAATTTTTAGATGATAAAATAATATTAGATATCAGAAAGAAAAAAAATTTAGAGATTTGAAAAATTAATTTTTTGTTATTAATTTTTGTCTTATATATATATTAAAATCTAAGATAATTTTCAAAATCAACTTAACTTAAATATAAAACTATACAAAAAATAATAATATGGTAATGATGAGATACTTTGGAGACCAAAATTTGTGATGAGATTATTAAGATAATTTTTAAAAAAAAATATTAATATCATATTTATGAGATACATGCTCTTATGAGATGAAGACAACACAAGACTTAATTTTTTTACCAGAACAGTGATTCATGAAGTCTATCGGTTAGATTTTTGCACTGGATCGAGGAGCTTACATGCTTGTATTTCTGGATAACTTGATTTGCTGATTCATCCTTATTATTCTCATCGGTTTGCATTGCCTGCTTCATTCAGGGACCAGCTCATCTTCAAAACGAAATGTGCAGAGATATTCCATTGTCTTCTCTTTTCAAAGACTTGGGAGAAGGAGCTTCAGAATCAAGTGACATCTCTTTTGCAATCATACTAGTAAATTCTTGTGCATAAGAAATGTCTTCTTCTAAAATTCCTCAAAAAACCGCACTTTCACGAGACCGCACTAGAAAAGCCCAACAAGTGACTTTGACGAGAGACTGCTCTGAGAATTCCTCATCACGCGCCACGTCGACCACTGAGGTCAGACAGCAATAGTGAGGAATATTGATCAGCAGCACGTGGTGCTTGGTCGGTCCCGTGAGCACGTCGGGCCATCGATACACGACGTGGCTCCGGGAAGAACTCGCATTAATTTCCTTTGTTTTGTTTTTTAACGGGTTGGTCTGCAATCAAACTTATAAAAAAGAAAATTGAGATTATATTAGTTACATTCAGGATCTTTTTCTATCCTTAGGGAGGCTCTTATATATATATATAAAACATATTTAAAGGAAAATTACATACTAGAAAATCCAAGACTCTAAACTGGTCAAGTATGATCTAGATTCGGTGCAGGTGCTTTTATTTGTAAATGAGATTTAATATCAAATCTGAGTGTCACGCTATGCAGAGCCGAATTTAAGTATGTGCGGTAAGTGTTTTTGCATATGAACATAATTTTTATTTTTTTTTGTTAGCCGGCCCTGAAATAATGTACATCTCACGTAATTAATTTATTTTTCGAAAAAAATAGTTTTAGCTTCTGTTTATAGTTGATTTTAAACAGAAGGTTGACTTTTACCACATTTTAAGAAAATTAAGAGCAATCTTGGGTCAACGTATTTGGACTCTTTGATATTTGTGCGGAACTTTCATATAATAACACATTTACACAAAGTTTAACTTTAGTGCTATTTCATCGTCATTTAAAAGTTCGAAACCTATATCCCCACGATATTAAAGTTCAAAACTTATTTACCCACGAAATAAAAGTTTAAAACCAATTAACACACAGACCATGGTTAGATTCGGTTTACTATATTTCAATCAATTTTTAACCAAATAAACACCAAACAAAACCAACTTTAAACCCGATTCAACAAAATAAACCGATCACAACCCGGTTAAACAAAATAATCTCCACCCACCAGAGCTAATCCCTAAAATCCCCAAAATAAAAAAAAATTCTCAAATCCAAAATTCTTAAATCGCGACCAACGGATATGATCTCAACTCTCGAGCATGCCAAAATTAAAGGTGGGGTGTAAGTTCACAANGGGGGGGGGGGGGGGGGGGGGGAATCCATTCAGATTTTGAATTTATGTGAACACCTGTACATCGAAGCAATGAAGAACATGAGAGAAAATCAATTTTCCCCAATCCACGTTCTGAATCGGAGCGATTGGTGTAAAGAGTAGCCCAAGCCCAATGATATTCCAACAAGCAATGTCAAAGGAAGGCCCATGTGTTGGTTTTATTCTAAGTTTAGATTAGTATAAATATGGCTTTTGTGTTTTCTGATATTGTAACCTTGGCTGCACAGCCTTCTTCAACCTTTTATCAATATCATTTCTCAAATCTTTATGTTCTTGAAGACAATCTAAATCTTCCCTTTCACTTTTAATTCCAGCATTTAATAAAGCTCTTTAAGGAGCTATCTTATTTTATGTTTCAATTTCTATTTCAATAATGCTCTTTTGAGCATGAATCTATGCTTGTCTTGAATCCACTTACAATTGGGTCTATTATGAGCTTGATTAAACTCTAAGAAATTGAAAGCAAAAAAGAGATTTCCAGAGAGATTGGGTCTTTTGCTTTCAGTTTCATCAAGGAATTTTCAGTTTCTATTGTGACTAAATCTTCCAGAGAGATTGGGTATTTACCAACCCCAATCCACGTTCTGAATTGGAGCGATTTTTCGATGAGTCATTCTTTTAGGTTTTCTGCTTCTTCATCGCTATGTTTGTTTGAATCAAAATTCGTACTTTAACGGATGATTTTCGGCTTTGTTTTTATCATCTTCATCGTTAATTTTTGGTAATTGTGAAAATTATTCTAAAATTTTTGAAATCAATTTCATTGTTGATTCTTGTCCCTCTTGAATTGTTTTCCAGATAAATCGCTCCGATTGGAATTTTTCTTAGAGATTGGGTTTCTCTTGATGAAACTGAAAGCGAAAGAAATTTTCCAGAGAGATTGGGTGTATTGTGAGCTTGATGAAACCTTAAGAAATTGCAGATTATTTTGTGCCTTCAATGTGTGTGTGTGTGAGAGAGAGGGAAGTTAATTGATTTCTTCTTCACCAGAATGAAACGAGTCCACGAAGAGTTTGTTCGACAGTGGAGAAAAAGAATGGAGACGGAGTTTGAAGAAGAGGAGGAGTTACGGGTCAGGTCGGATTTTAAATTTGGTTTCATTTCGAGTTTAATTGGTTTGGTTTTAGGTTTACGTTGCAAACCGCTAAAACCGACATCAAACCAATAAAACCGACATTTGTGGTTAAATAAGTTTCGAACTTTAATTTCGTGGGGAAATAAATTTCAAACTTTTAAATCATAGAGAAAGAAAACTAGGGTTAAACTTTGTGTAAATTTATTATTATATAAAAGTTCTCATCTAAAAATAGATCGTCGAGATCAAATTTAATACTAATATAGTACTAATTTCTAGACCCGTTTGGGTAAAGCTGCGTGGGTCATGTGGGTCGCTATTATACTTGGGCTGGGCTATTAAAATTCAAATTTATTCCAAGTATAATTATATACTTAATTTCACTTGAATATCTTTGAGGCAAGGCAACCGTCATTTATTAGTATTAAGTTTATGTAATTAAAAAATATGCAAGTAATGATACGTATATAAATCATATATTAAAAAGTTAAAAAAATATTATTTATCATGCTACTAGCTATATACAGTATGATGAGTTTGTTAATAAATTAAACTTCATTTCTCCAACGAAATTCGAATGCTGTTAATTAGTTAACTAATTCATAAAAGACTATAAACTCCTAATTAAATCCATAACATTTTACATAATTTTCAATTGTTATTTTGAACTTTAGAAGCTTCATCTATTTGTTAGGGTTCATGTTCATTGGTATTTAATTTAACATTTGCTTAGGTGTTCGCTCCGTCATGAACGTTGCCGATTATATGATAGATTCTCCTTAAAGTAAACTATAATACTTATATGATATTCAATTAGTTGGTTCATGCACGAAGACATCAAAAGTCTTGAGTCTAGCTATATGTTGTCCTCAACCTCGAGAGAGCCCTTACACTAGTCGTAATGGCGACAACAAATGAAATTCTGATTCTGCTTCAATCTTAACCACACAATATTCTTTTTTTTTTTCAGGATTATTAATCTAATAAAAGAATGAACATTATTTCCAAGTTTCTTATTATTCGCTTACTGTTGAATTACGATAGAAGACCAATCTCGACTTTAATGCATGAAAGATGGAGAAGTCGGATACTGAAGTTTAAAAATTGTTGGAGTTTTGGAAAAAAATGGTTATATTATGGTATATATATATATATATATATATATATTGTCTAGGTTTTACTTAATTTTAATTTGTGTTAGTGGGGTTTTAATAAGAGAAATACCCTAAAATACCACAAAATTATTATTTTTGTTTCAAAACTAGTATTATAAATTTAAAATTCAGAAATTAATACATATAATTATGTAAAAATACTTATTTATTCAAAATAAATTTAAAATAAAATTAAAATAAAATTAAACATTATGTTTGGATTCACTATTTACAATTTATGATTTAGTTTTTCTCCATTATAAAAGAATTTTAGGTCCTTTAATATTAAATTTGTGTTATTGTTGTCAAAATTTGTAATATTATTATCATTTTCAACTAATGATGCTAAATTTGTAACAAAAGTTTTAAAATGTGCTATTTTAGATAATTGTCCTTTAAATAACAGTAATTGTTTTTTTAATAATAAATTGCTAGAAAACTATGGAGTCTGAACAAGGATTTGTGCGTTTTAGATGGAATAACAGATTGCTATAGAACTATTTATGGATTTAACATATTATCTTCTTTTTTTTGGTTAACGTCTATAAAATGATATTGCAAAAAACACACGCAATATCCTTATAAGCAACCAATACATTAACTAATTTATTTACAATTTTTTCATCGATCATTATTTTTTTACATATAAATAACCAACATATAATCACTTATTGCTATTACTCTATTTAATATATACATCTAACATATTATTTGTCCTGGACGGATTCAAAGTCAAAGCCAAGTCAGATTTAAACGACTTAATTATAATGAAATCGTAATCATTTTTTTATATTGTAATGAAAGGGAAAGGAGCCCAGATATAAAAGAAGAGAGAGAGAGAGGAAAGTGAACTGCATTGTAGACCAACTTTGTTTATGTACGGACACATAGAAGATCGAATCCACGACTAGGAGCAGCCAAAAAGGGCTAACTAATGTTTTTTTTTTATAATATATATAGAAAACATAAAGAAAACTAGAAGAAGTAAATCTACTTTGTGATCATGATCATGAATCCACCATCATCTAGATACATTGGACATGCTTTTTTCCAACTGACTTAACGTTAGTTATATATATTTTGATCCTTAATCACAAGGATGCATGAATCATTAGAAAGACCCACGTGACAAATAGGTTTATAAAGTTCAATTTCGATAACACTGACAGTAAAATAATTGAGTTTACGGATGAAAGATACTATGGAATGTTCACTTATACGAAAACCTCACGTAGAAGTTTCTTACTGATAGTGACACCTACTGTTAATTCGATGGAACTTTGTTGGCTCAAGATGTCCGTATGTAGTTTATATGATATTCATTAGATTCTAGACTATATATAAGGCGATATTTACATATATTTTGATTATAAGTTTGACTCTCTTTTTTTTGGTTTTGTATTTATATTTACATTATTAAAATTTGTGTTAATTAATATCAAATGAAACTATGATAGTTAATGTTTTAAAATAAAATAATTTTGTAAATTGTACGCAAGCGTGAGATGCTTAGTATAAAATCAAATTGCGAATACCTTTTGTATTTATGTTCACAACTTACAAATACAATTGATCTATTATAAAATAAAAATATTAGTTTTATTAAATGTGAACATAATATTTTAAAGTTACAAACCAACCAGATACTTACATTTGTTTATATGGAGCACAGGTATCAATTCTAAGATCAAGCAGACACTTTAGACCCCAGTATTACTTAATTTAGGGGTCCCTTCAATACCTGAATATGTAAGTTTGGTTAATGTATGTTCGTAAACTTGATATTAAAAAAAAAAACAAAAGACTGGATACAAAAAAAGAAGAAATTGATGTGAAAATATAACTATAGAAGAAAAAAATTATCCAAAAAGTAGAGTCATGTCAAGAACATAGACCCCTATACGCGTATAAATTGTAAAAAGAGTCAAACGGAAACTTCTGAGTCGGTTTTGAGAGTCAACCCACGTGGGCACTAAACAAGTCAAACATATTCCGATGGGCCATTCCATCAACTATGGTTCTCTCTTTATTCAGTTGAACACAATATTTTTGATAACAAAAATTCCATTACTGTTGCCAAAAACACCATAAGATATTTACTTAATATAATATTAAGGAACTGTCTAATTTGATAGTTAAATTCTCTAACTTTTTGGACAAGTTCAAGTTCGAGTTAAAATATCTAAAATTTTTTTAGCATAAACATTGAATCCAAAATTACATTTTTTTTTCCTTATAGAAAACAAAAACCTATCCAAATGAGTAAAAACATAAATTGCGAATAAAATTATATTCAAAACTTGATTTTAAACTTCACTGCATCGTACAATTCTTTTTAATTCCATGCAAATTATTACAAAATCTGAGTTTGTTTAAGATGTTAATATTAATTTAAAACATACGTATATGATTTTCTCGGATTTAATTTATTTTAGAGATTTGTTTCTCTATAAATCATCACAATTATAATCAATGAGTTTCCTATTTATATATAAAAAAATCAGTTCATCAGTATTGTCATATATAAACATCTAAACACAAAAATAATAATTTAATGGATATAACAAAAAAATGTTTTGATTTTGTTACACCTGATTTTGTACATTTTGGTATCATGCAGTAGTTGTTTTCAGACTTGTAAATTCAATGGTTGTTTTTTTCACTCTTAATTTTCCAAATAAATAACAAAATGGTTTGCCAAATACTGTATATAATTCATAATACCAAATAACTCCAAGGAAAATATATGATATAAGGAACATAGATGTTGAAAGAAAAAAGGGTATAATTAAAGAATCTGTATAAGATTTGATAAGTGGAGGCTTTGAAATTCGAATATTAGGTTAATGGACCCACTTGTTTCCTAGCCTATAAATTCCCCAAATGAAACTTCATTTAACCCAACCCATGCAGATTTAAACAAAACACACACAACACAAAGACAAAAACATACGCTCAAACTCGTGTTCGTATCAACTCTCAGAAATCCATTTCTTATTCGTACTCACTTTGCCACTGTCTCTCTTCTCACACAAAAGTATATGGATCAAGGAGGCCGTAGTGGTGGCGGAGGAGGAGGAGCCGAGCAAGGGAAGTTCCGGGGAGTAAGGAGGCGGCCTTGGGGAAAATATGCAGCCGAAATAAGAGATTCTAGAAAGCACGGCGAGCGTGTGTGGCTAGGCACGTTTGACACTGCGGAAGACGCCGCTCGAGCCTATGACCGAGCCGCCTATTCAATGAGAGGCACAGCAGCCATTCTCAACTTCCCTCATGAGTATAATATGGGAAGTGGATCTTCCTCCAGCTCTGCAGGCACCGCGGCAAACTCTTCTTCGTCGAGGCAAGTTTTTGAGTTTGAGTACTTGGACGATAGTGTTTTGGAAGAACTTCTTGAATATGGAGAGAACTGTAACAAGAATAATAATATTAACATGGGTAAGAGGCAATAAAGGGAATACAATCGTTATAGATTGAAAGTTACGTGTCGACAGACCATTCCCATTTATAACAAAAAAAAAAAAAAAAAAAAATCTCAAACGTAAGAAGCTGTATTATTGCCAAATAAATTGTAATTGTCAATCCATTCTATAACGAATAGGATTCTTTAAGCGGGTCATTGTAATTTCTAGAACTTCAAAGTTCAAACGGGTCCTTGTGTAATTAGTTTTGAGAATGTATTAATCATCATTTGAAAATAATGAATTTATGAAACATCCTTTTATGTTTTGTAACGTGGAAGCTATATGATCATTTGATATGTTTGTAACTTCATGTGATTCATCTAAACGAGCTTAGAATTTTTATTTATTTTTTTTTTAAATTCAAATACTGAAAGAGAAAGCTAAATATTAACTTTGATATCAATAGTCATTTTTTTTTGCCGTCTCAATATAGTCAATTACATTGTTGTAATATTATTAATTCAGTTTTACTTCAGTGTATTCCTGAGTGTTTAATTTTTATTATATTTTTGAACCTTGTGTTTTATGTATTTGAATGAAAATAATAACTAATTTTTTTTTTTTGGGAGGTTAAGTTCATCTCTACACTGACAAAAATCAGTTTTAAGTTCATCCCTAATTTAGCGTCATCACAAACACATACAAACCAATCTCGCACTCTCCAATACCGGAAAATATGCGTCTTTTCAGCAAAATCATTTTTACTGTGTTTTACATTGTTACCTAATACATACATTTTGAAAACCATTTCTATTAGCAATTGAATTCAGTAACTCATGGTGAACATTTTGATTATTATATAAATGTTTGAACAAAATTTCTTTAAAGTAGCCGGAATAGTGGTAAACCATACCCAAGTATATATAGGAGGACATGTCGTTTGGTTTGGATATTTTGGTTTTTGGTTTATATACGCATTTGTTTTTTTGCTCTCATTCATCAGTGTTTCTATGTCCATGTGTAGGGTTGAGAGACTTTGGGGTTGTTTTTTTTGCTCTCATTCATCAGGATTGTTGTAGAAACATATATATTTATTATTTGCTTTAAAATGTCTTATTTTGGTTTGAAGAATTCTATTAATTATTATTATATATATATATATTCAACTAATGTTATACTATAAACTAAGATAATAAAAAATTAATCGAATACAATATATAATTTAAAATATAAATCGATATACAAAAATAATTAGACTGTCAAATTTTATCACCCGCACGGGATATAATCTAGTAAGTGTTAAAATAGGCTAAGCCGTTTTTTTAATATGCCTCGAATCAGTTTTGCTATCTTGCATTTTTTGACAAACCAACCCACAAAGTACCGTAATTATAAAAATATAACACTAACCCACCTCACTATATTACGTATAATATAAATCTTTACTAATTTTGGATATTTGAACTTTTTATCAAATTTTAATAATAAGATTTATATCATTTGATCTAATTATAGTTCAATTAAATAACCATATTAAACCAAACATAAATTTTTAAATTTGGAGATCACTTAAATTTTCAAATTTGAATTAAAATCTCTTCTCTTATGTACCAAGACAGCCACATACAAACATAAAATTTATATTCAATCTTTACAATTATGGATCAATGTTATTATATTTTAAATAATTTAATCAATTAAATAAAAATTAAATGTTATTTATAAATATTATAATTAATTAAAATGTCTATATCTAACAAAAAAAAAATATCATGTAGATTATTTTAAAAAACAGTATTTGACCTGTTGATTATATGGTGATGTGAAATCAAAAAAAATATCATGTAGATTATTTAAAAAAAAAACCTATTTGACAACAAATATAGTTATCTAAATAAATGATATCTTTATATGAAGTTAATTTTTTTTGACACAAAAAATGCTTCCCTTTTTAATAGGATAGAGATGTGCGCTGTCTTTTTATAAGTAGCACAGAGAAACCTTTATGTGTCCACCAATCTCTTTGTTTGATTGCTTCAACGGCGTCGTCGCTTCTGGACCCACCGGCGGTTGCTGACGAGCCACCGTCAGTCAAACCTCATATCTTCTAATTCAACGGAAACCCTTTTTTCCGCCGCCGTTAGGTCAGATCGAACTCATCCTTCCAATTCTTACCAGACACGCCGCTTCAATCTGATTTCCTTAAACGATTGCGATCTTGCTCGTTCTGGAATCATCCCCTCGGGAACCCTAACTGTGAATTGGAGAAGGTGAATAAAGCCATAGACAGGTACTAATCTGATGCTCTGACTATTGGATCAAATTGACCAATTGTTCGTTGATACAGTGAAGTTAATCTCAGATCGCTGCATCAGCCTTGATAAACAATCGCGAAAGAGTAAGTAAATAAAGTTTGAATCTTTAGATCCAATCATGAATTGTTTACACAAATATAATGGTTTTGCTATTGCAGACCCAAGAACAGAGTAGCCTAACTCGAATAAAGACTTACCCAACAGTTGCAAGAGACGCAACATTGTTTGAATATCTTACACCAAAGCGGATAGGTTTACTTATCCTATGTTTTTCATATCCTGAAATGTAACAGATGCGATATTTCATAAGACTACCTCAAGACCATAATAGCTTAACATGGACAAGAACTGACCCAAATAGAAGCACGAAGCACGCGATTAGCTTACTGTCTGAAATCTATTACATCAAACTAGAAGGCCTACTCTTTCATGTGTGTTTTCAGATTTTGAAATTCGACAGATGCGATGTTCCATCGAGACCTTTCTCAATGTATCCCTTTGTGTACTCTGGTATTGTGAAGTCTCTGTATTTTGGAGGATTCTCTTCATATAAAAGCTCTTTGATTGGTCCATAAACTGTGGGGTTCGGATTCATACTCGAACTGAAAAAGCACGCGACTGAAATCCTCGGTCCAACTCTGTTTGCAAGAACCCTATGCTCAACGCTTATGAACTTGTCGTTCGTCATCAGCTACATAAACCAAATAAAAAGTGAGAAAGTAATTCAATGTATCTCTCACTAAAACCTCTGTTTTATGTTCAGTTGCTTTTATGGATCAGTGAGATTACCTGCAAGAAATCACCTATGTTAATGACAAGAGCCCCGGGAATAGGCGAGACATCGACCCAACAGTCTTGATGAAGGACTTGAAGACCACCGATTTGATCTTGAAGAAGAATGGTAACAAAGGTGTTGTCGGAATGCTTACTTGTGCCCAAGGTTAGGTCAGGTTGTGGGCAGGGAGGGTAATAATGGCAGATCATATGCAAACCCTTCATGCAATCCATGCTCCTAAGCATCTCAGAGCTCAAACCAAGAGCTTCTGAGAGAAGTTCAAAGAGCAAGGCACCTAAACTCATCACATGCTTCGAGTATCCGATCATAGCAACTCTGAGCCAAAGATGTTAGAAACATAGAATCAATATATATATATATATATATATATATCTCTTCAATATTTCCAAAGAATTTTCGATGAAAAATGAAATCACCTGCAAGCCACTGGGAGCTCATCAGGGTTTGGAGGATCAGGAGCCATGCAACAAGCGAAGCTGTCTCTCCAATTACCAGAAGAAGAACTGTAGAGTTCGAAATTATTGTGGTAGATAAATGTCTTGGTGAAGTCGCGCGAGAAGTAAGATTTTTTAACCTCAGGATCTTGCTCATGAAACCTAACAACTCCATCTTGAATATCTTCAAGAACGCTTAAAGGAACACCATGATTGATCAACTGGAAAATTCCCCACTTCTCTGCAGCGTCTTTGATCTTCTCCACAATGCCTTCACGTGACACTGCGTCCACGTGGATGTCTGCAAAGTCGATGATAGGGATTGAGAAGTCTGAGGCAGAGACAGAAGGTTTCTTGTCATCTAAGGCAACTGGAGGAAGGCCAAAGATAGGAGGAACCTTAGTGATTTGAGCTTCAACGAGGCCACCCGCTGCAGTTTTCGTTTCATCGAAAGACTTGCACTCAAATTCGATTGACTTTTTGACCACCATTTTGTGTACTTGTTTTTTTATCTGATTTAATTTTTAAGATTTCACACAAAGGCTGCTTATGTAGCAGGCTGCTTATGTGGCAGGCACAATAGGAGGAAGAGAACCGTGGAGGAGATCATGCAAAACATGAGAAGCGTGGAGAGTCATAAATGACAATATTCAGAGTTTGGCCTTTGGGGGGTGTGGGACCGATAATATGACCGTTTCGTGAAGCTTAAAATGTCCGTTTTGTTGACATAACCGTTCGAGTTAAGTTCTGTAAGAAGAGTATATATTTTTCTATTGTATAAGAAAA
Organism: Eutrema yunnanense; assembly: GCA_002933935.1. Classification (NCBI taxonomy): domain Eukaryota; kingdom Viridiplantae; phylum Streptophyta; class Magnoliopsida; order Brassicales; family Brassicaceae; genus Eutrema; species Eutrema yunnanense. The sequence goes on along the minus strand of PKML01077420.1, from coordinate 1,154,233 downwards.
AAAATAAGCGTTATTGATTTTTTTCTATGTGCAACCAAAAAAAAAACAACAGGTGAAAAATAGAAGTCTTTTTAAAAAAATTATTGAATTTTTTGTTGCTGTTTTATACACAAGCATATACACAAACATCTTATTTAATGATTAAACCCACCAAATAATTGCATTATCCATATACATAATATATATATATATACACCATTTATAAAATTTATTAATTTGCACCGTAGCTTTCTTTTCTAAAGCACTCAAAATGTAATCAACAGTTTTAGTATGTTTTTCTTTTTTTATTATTCGAAGACGGAGGATTAGTACTAATCTATTGAGGGGAAGTAAAAACGACCAAAGAGCTTCAAAAACCTTCAGGACTTTTAACATTTCCTATTTTGCTTTATTCTCCTTCTTTCACATTTTGTGTTTCTAAGTAAGTTAAAAAAAAGTTTGATTTTTAAAAAAAAAGTAAAATGGATGTATTATGTAAAATACAATTGTCTACGAATTGACCTTTTTAGGGGGTTCTTTTACGAAATGTAAATATCAGTACTTCATATATTTTCATCAACTTCGAACATTAGCATTCTATAGCTCACAAATTCTACTTTGTACATTACCAAAGTAGCCTTTGTGAGATTGCTGTTATTCGGTTGAATCTTTATACAATAAGACTACCTATGACTATGAGGTACTGTTGCAGAGTCAAGAATATAATAGCTTGACATGGACAAGGATAAGGACTGACCCAAACAAATGCACGAATTACCTTAGTTGTCTGAAATATTTACAGCAAACAGTTCCAATCGTTACGTACTATATATGATACACACACACAAACTACTATTTGACACGTGCTTAACAAAGAGATGCATAAAACACACAAATATCTTTAAAACATATTTATGAGATTCGATAATATCATGTATATGAATATTTATTTATTTATGTATTCGTGTATATTCTAGGTTTAATGTAGTTTTATTATGTATAGGAAATACACAAATACATAAATAAAAAAATATTCATATACATGATAATATCGTATCTCCTAATAAAGCAATCTTGACGGTGTACTCTTAAGTGATGTCTCGGTATTTTGGAGTGTTTTCTTCGGAATGAAGCTATTTGATTGGTCCGTAAACTGTGGAATTCGGATTCACAGGATAGCAGAAAAGGCACGCGACTGAAATCCTCGGTCCAATTCTGTTTGCAAGCACTCTATGATTCACGCTTATGAACTTGTCGTTCGTCATGAGCTACACAAACCCAATAAAAGCGTGAGAAATAAACTCAATGTATCACTTTCTCACTAAAACCTCTTTTCTATATATGTTACCGTGTCACTTTAACTTTTAGTTAAAAGTAGGTATCAATGAGCCATGAGCGTACCTGCAAGAAATCTCCGACGTTGATGACAAGAGCCCCGGGAAGAGGCGAGACATCGACCCAACAGTCTTGATGAAGAACTTGAAGCCCACCGATTTGATCTTGAAGAAGAATGGTGATAAAGGTGTTGTCGGTATGCTTCCTTGTGCCAAAAGTTAGGTCAGGTTGTGGACAAGGAGGGTAATAATGGCAGATCATTTGCAAACCCTTGGTGCAATCCATCCTCTTAAGAGTCTCAGAGCTCAAACCAAGAGCTTCTGAGACAAGTTCAAAGAGCAAACCACCTAAAATCTTCACATGATCCGAGTATGCGATCATGGCATCCCTGAGCCACTGATGTTAGAATCAATATATATTAAGATTTCTCAATGAAAACGAAATTACCTGCAAGCCACTGGGATCTCCTCAGGGTATGGAGGATCAGGAGCCATGTAACAAGCGAAGCTGTCTCTCCAGTTACCAACTGACGAACTGTAACGTTCGAAACTATTGTGGTAATTAAATGTCTTGGTGAAATCGGGCGAGAAGTAAGATTTCTTAACCTCAGGATCTTGCTCATTAAACCTAACAACTCCATCTTTAATCTCTTCAAGAACGCTTAAAGGAACACCATGATTGATCAACTGGAAAATTCCCCACTTCTCTGCAGCGTCTTTGATCTTCTCTACGATACCTTTACGTGACACAGTGTCCACGTGGACGCGTGCAAAGTCGATGGTAGGGATTGAGAAGTCTGAGGCAGAGACAGAAGGTTTCTTGTCATCTAAGGCAACTGGAGGAAGGCCAAAGATAGGAGATACCTCAGTGATTTGAGCTTCAACGAGGCCACCCGCTGCAGCTTTCGTTTCATCCAAAGACTTGTGCTCAAATTCAAACTCGATTGAGTTTTTGGACACCATTTTTGTTTTTGGATATCTGTGTTTTTTTTCTTCAAGATTTCTAAAGAAGGCTGCATATATAGGAGACACAATAGATGAAGGAGGAAGAGATCAGGCAACAGAAGAAGAGAAGCGTTTAGACCCTAATATTTAGAGCTTGGTCCTTGGGTGTGTGGGTGGGACCCACAATGACCGTTTCGTCAAGCTTAAAATGTCCGTTTTATTCACTTTTCACCTGTTATTACGTTATAACGAAAACGAAAACGAAAAAAATAGATTTTTTTTTTTTTTTTGGTTTAAAAAAAAAAAAAAAAGAATTTGTCGATGTGCAACAAAGAAAACGAAAACAAAATACAAACTTATTTATTATTATTATTATTTCCTTTATACAAGAGTATTTTATATATATATATATATAGATTGTCTTACAAGTTTTCTCCTATTTATACACAAACATACATGCAACCATAACAAAAACATCTATTTTAAAGATTAATCCCACCAAACAATTGCATAAACCATACATAATATATTTAAAAAATCTTTTAATATGCACCGTAGCTTTTTTAAAGGACTCATAAATGGAATCAAGGATTTTGTTTTCTTTTTCTTTTTTATGCAATAACGGGATCAATTCTAATCTAATGACAGGATCCAACAACAGGTAGTTGCGGATATTATAGAGACGACCAAAGAGCTTCGAAACCAAAGATAAGCAGAAGAGATCGTAAGCGTCGACGAAGAAGCTCAAGCCGGCGATGATGATATTAATAAAATGGTAAAATAGCGTTTTTGCAACGCTAAGTGATTCCTTCAAGACTTTCACCATTTCCTCCCTTTCTTTCACACTTTGTGTTTCTAAAGTTTCCAAGAAAATTTTGTTTGTTTTTTTGTTAAGGAAAATGGATGTAATATATTGGGAATAAGTGGCTCTCACGATTAACGTAAAAATAATTTCCTACGAATTTGACCTTTCGCTGGTTTGTATACGAAATGAGAAATACAAAAAATCGGGACTCTCTTTACATACATTTTCGTGACCATGTTGTGACGTGCGAATGCAAAAGCAATTTTGAAGAAATTGTTCAAACATTTTCATCAACTTCCGAACATTACCATTGTATAGCTTACAAAATTTAATTTGTAAAATACCTTTTTTTTTGGGTCAACCACAAAATTTTATGTCTTTTTTTTTCTATTGAAACGACGCTTTGACAAAATCCCACAACAGATTGCTCCCTATCGAAAACCATATATATATACTTGGTCGATGATGAGAGGACACGTTCTCTCTTCACACACAACCAAAAAATCTCAGTTCCAGATTTCTCAAAACGGTCAAACCTCTCTTTCTTTAGCTTTTGTTTCGGCTAACTTAACCACCCTGTTGAGAAAACTGAACAGCAGCGGTTCGGATCAAGTTGACCAGCTCATCATCTAGATCATCGAGCTCACCTGAGTCACGAAGCTGATGGTAAATAGGAGCTGCATGATCAGCAGCTGCCTCCACCAGTTTCCACATCGAGAAACTTGCAGCTAGTTCAATTGTTTTGATCGATAACTCTCTAGCGGATTCCAAGCAAGAGAGAATCACTTTAGCACAATCATTTTGAAGATCTTCCATTATCCACCACTCGGTCAGTGAGTATATCTCCACGTAAGCTTGAAGCTCATGTAGTTTTGCCTCCGTGTCCATGTTGTTCCATTTGCAACCCGATGGAGGGTTTGGCAATTCATCACAGTAGAACCAATTCACAAGCTTAGTTAATCCCAGCCAGCTCACTGGGACGTTTAGTCTATCCAAATGGCTGCAAACGAGAATATTGCAACTATATTAGATTTTCAGCCTTTTATTCCCAAATGAAAACACTAGACAGCTCCTAAATGCATTCGTCTCTGCCCGCATTACAGCAACATGGACAGCAAAAAACACCAAACAATTCCGTAGGTTTGGTCTACAAGAACTAAGGGTGGACACACATACCCATACACTCTGACTCGCTTGGTACCCGTGAATTCCTCACAGCTAGTTTTGGTTCAGGTAACCGCTCGTTGAGTCTTGGTATCTGCGGGTATTTGATTTCTCATGGATACCCCTGATCTACCAGATGGAGTATCCATTCGGGTTGAGCCGTGTAATGGATACCTGAATTTACTGGATGTACGGCCAGTGCCCACCCCTAACTAGAAGGTGCTAAAATTTGGATATTAAAAAATCATAGAACTAAGACGGCCACCAACATACTTTTTGCTCTATATGCCAAAGAAAAATTGTGTTAACTAAGAGTAACTATTACATACCTCTCTTGCATCCCAGACCGGAACAAGGCACGTAGGTATTCACAGCCTGACGACAGTATAACTCGGTGAGAGTGAGCATGAGGAGATGTAAAGGAACACGAACGGCAGTTGAAGCCAGCCATGTTCGTTTCTTTAGGTACTAATATAACATCCCTGAAATTAAAAACAATTATCAATACCTGAGTTTATCAGATTGTTAACCTCGAAAACAATGATGAGACTGATAAAACTTACGAGAAATGGATGAGTTTAGGAGAGAGGGCAAGGGGTATATCAATTCTGGGTATTGAAGATCCCCACTTGGGTCTTCTTCTACAGAGCATATGCAGCAGAACTTTTGACTTACAATGTCTCGCCAAAGTTTTTAGCTTTTTCCGTGCCGTGCTTTCTACTTCCACATACCCAGAGTAAGCAAATTCTAATAACTTCACAAGCACCAAAGTATCCACGTTGGCAGACATGCGGATTTCTTGAACGGTTCCCTGAGAATTCTCAGTTGATATAGTCGAGCCATTGTGGGCTCCCTCTTCGGGAGGCAGCAACATTGGACACCTGACAGCGAGAATAACTTTGTTTACACTGGCACTATTCCCACTAGCAAAAAGAAGTCGCATATCACTACATTCCTCATCTTCATAAGCTCCCATGAGCCTTTTCCCCAACTTATCTTGGAAGCCATAGTATCCAAGATAGCTTAGGATGTGTCCAGCATACCACCTTGGACCAGAGCCATAAGTTCCATCTCGGATCTCCTGAAGTGTGATGCATAACCGATCTTTCACATTTTCTCTCTTCAATGAAAGTTCTTCGGCGTGATTCTGTTCAGAGAAAGAATGATTTACCAATTCGGCCAAAGCCAAGAGAGCATACAGAAGAAAAGTATCTTTGCTGTCCCAGTCTTCCGTACATACCCAGCAACATATCCTTTTCTCAGCGATGCTCTGGGGATAAGATGCAAAACTTGATGCTCCAATATTGTCTCGATTCCTTTGATACCAACTACAGAAAGATAACAGTATCTCCAAACCCTGGTTTCTTAAAATGAAACTCGCATACTGAGGGATCGATGAATAGCATGCCAAAGCCACCAAGCAGACGGTAGTTTGGAGTATATTTGGCAGTACATAACCTCCCGAAGATGGAATATAACTTAGGAAATTCACAAGGGAATTCAAATTTTGCTCACCATCTTCTCCTAGGATAAACGAGAGGGTAACTCTGGCCCTCGATGATATGTATTTGGAGGGAGAATATATCATCATTAGCACTGCTCTTGATGCTGACTCGCTTTGGGAGGCGCTGATAATATCGTTTTGACATATTTGATAGCCTTTTTGAACCGACCTTGAAAAGGTCAAGCTTAAGATATCGAAAGAAAAAATAATCAGAATAGATAAGATTATATCCAAAAAGAAGCGGTTGAGGAAAAAACAACCAGTGTCTTACCATGCACATGTGACAAGAAAGTTGAGCCGGAGTTCATCTCCATGGAAATTGTAATCGAACTCTTCCTCACAGTGAGCTGCCAAGAATCCAATTATATCCCAAACATATGACCTCAGACTAGGTAGAAAATTCGCATTCAGTACCTTCTCAGCAACTGAAATTTCTTCTTCCAGAGACGCATAACCATCCAAGGATTGACTATGAAAATTCTCCACAACAAGACTAAGAAGCGCTTCTGAGATCCGGTACTTCCAGAAATATTTATGATGCTTTCCTTCCCAACGAGTGATTAGAGCCAATTTACAAGCCTCCACAAGCAAAGACATCTGATCATGTTCAAGCTTTCCTGAGCTTACGAACCACTTACCCATGGTCCGAACTGTAGCCTTTACTAGAGGCTCAGAACATTTGTTTATCATCTTCAAGCACTCTTGGTTACCTGTCTGAGCAACGGTCACGGCTTAGATATCCAAAACAATAATTGACTAAAGGTAAACAGAATAAAGCACTATTACCGCAAGCCTTTGTGCTAGCTTTAACCCTTCCATTCGAGCATTTTGGGGGCTTGATTCGTCCATGCAGCTAATCATCATATCTAACATAGGCTTCCCATTATCTAGTAGCTCATTGGCACCATGACCACAAAGAGCTGAAACAGAGAAGCACCCAAGGGACAAGTTAAGGCCAATTTACTTGGATATTTGTAGCTCAGTAGATAACAAAATATATAGTTGGACAACCAAATATACCTACAGAAGAATACAGCTTCAAAGTTGCAAATTTCAAGCCCATATCAGGCTTCTGGCTAATACTCTCCAACATAACCATCAAGGCAGGGTTGTGCCAGACAGAATACCTTGACTGAGGCCACTTCAACATTATTGTACTCAAAAGCGAAGCCATCTCCTGAAACCATTCCACTGACATACTCCCCTCGGAAAAGTTCTGCAGATTACCAGTGACGGAAACCACAGTTTTTGCATCTTCTAAAATCTTCCACACTTCTTTCTCCTTGGTTTCTCTTACGTTTAAGAGAATTGCGTTCAAAGCAACAGTACAGGGAAGGGAAACTTCCAATTGTTGACAACTTAACAGAGGTGATAAAGACTCCACGAGATCCAAAGAATATGGTTGCAAGATAGAAGGAGGAACAATACGGATCAACCTAATAACTACATTGGCTGCTAAACCCACCACTGCTCTGTTTTTATACCCTAGGATAAACACCAAGGCCTCGGCTATGTCAGAAATTGAATCCTAAGCAGCACAAAAAAAAAAGTTCGAATCAAAATTTACGAAATTTCAACCAAACACAGATGGATCAAACTCGTCTATACCTTGATAAGACGATTGTTTGCTGTTCCTCGAGAAAAACAATCAAGAAAAGCTGAAATCGACCTCACGACATGCCTCTGTATCTCGATATCAGTACACTCCCACTTCTTCTCCTTCTCATCACACATCCTCCTACCAATCAATAACCAAAGCTACTCAGGATACAAACTCAAAAAGGAATTAAAAAAAAAAAAATCAACCGTGCAGAAACAACGAGATCGAGAGTAGCAAGAGTAGATAAGCACAGAACAAAAGATGAGAGAATCATGTGAATCGACAGGTGATGCCAAAGACAAAGAGAGAACGATATAGAGAATAGAGGAGGAAGACCTGAAACCAAGATTGAGAGCGAGATAAAGACGGTTGTGAAGAGTATTGATATGGGCGGTGGTGTTTCCTCCCTTCGACGACGCCATATGATTCGCCGTAGTTGCTTTTCCGCTTCCCGTTGGACTGAAATCTACCGGCGGATTGATATCAACGGGAGAATGGGTTGGCTTATGGACCACACAGAGACCGTCGTTTGATTTTGAAGATGGGCCTATCAATAAGGCTTTTGAAGATGGGCCTATCAATAAGGCTTTTGAAGATGGGCCTATCAATAAGATTTACTGTTCTGACTTATAATAAACTTTTTAAAAATATTTTTAAGGATACTTTGAAGTTTCAAACATACAAAAAAAATTAAAATAAGAGAAATATAAAAATATTTTTCATCCATACAGAAACCGTATCTATCAGAGCATTATATATATATGTTTTATTCAATCTTTTCCTTCTGAGCATCCTCAAAAGGGACATACAGTCAAAAGACACATTCACACTTCTTCTACATGTTAGGCTTTATATAAATAAGATAACAACAAGAACAACTTAAATCTTATATTGATCATTTTTTTCAACCACTTTTTCCCAAACTTGATCGGATGAATCTTGGATACCTTCCAAATTCTTCCCTTCTGATACTAACGAACAAGACTGCGAGACCAAGAACACACTCCTAACCGTCGAAGAATGAGAAGATTCAGCAGTCGAAAACAAGTCCATTTCTTCTCTACTAACTTTTGATTTCTTCATGTCTCTCTCTTCTTCTTCCACGGGTTTCACTCTCTTTGACCCATTGTAAAGAACAGCCGACGGTACTTGTTGGTCGTTAGAAGACGTAGATGGGCAAAGACCGTGTTCTTTAACGGCGTTAGCCTCTAAGGCCTCGAAGCTATCCACTACAATCTCATCAGGCGCTGCTCCAATCATGATCTGTGCTACACGAGTTCTTGATATGGCTTTAGTGAGTAGCTCACGAGCTGTGTCGATATCTACAATGGGTTTCGCATAGTTTGTTCCAAGCTCCACACCAGAAGCTTTAAGTACGGTTAAAGGAGCGTCCCATGGATGATGGATCCATTCCGTTGGCAATCTCGCAAGCTCGGGAAGCCATTGCCTTATGTACTCGCCTTCTGGGTCATACTTTGCGCCTTGTATCTGAAAATCAACCCAACCAAATCGAAATTTTTCCAAACCAAACAAGAAAGATTCAGTTCCATTTCAATTACGATTGTCCAGAAGGACCAGAACCCAATAAACCAACAAATCAACATAACTGAACCGCAGTAAGCACCGAAAACTGACATTTAGCTTAAACTCTTAACTATATAAGTTTTGTAGCTTACCGCAGGATTGTCCAAGCGATCAAGCTCGTGGCCATCGGGTAAGCTCCCGGAGATATACTGCCAGCCGATGATGTCACATTCCAAATCAGCATCCAAAAGAGTATCCCAGAAATACTTCATTCCCCATTTCCATGGAAGAAGAAGAAACTTCACAGCAAAGCTCGAAACAATCACTCTTAGTCTGTTATGCATCCAACCAGTAGCCCAAAGCTCTCTCATTCCGGCATCCACCAACGGATATCCAGTCCTGCCTTGTCTCCAGGCCTTGAACTTTTCAATATCAGCATCCCAAGGGAAAAACCGAAGATGACTCAGCAACGACTTCTCGTGAGTAAACGGGAAATTGAAACATATATACCGAGAATACTCTCTTAGACCAATCCCTCTAAGAAAAAGATCTGCGCTTTCTTCTCCCTCACCGTTCTTATCCCCTGCCCATATGATTTGTTTCATCCGAGCACATTGGAAAACACGTCTGACACTTATTTCCCCGAAATGTAGATATGGAGAAAGCAGTGAGGTTGAATTCCCAACAACTTTCTTGCTGTTCTTTGCGTAATCTACCAATTGCTTCTCGATGAATTCGTTTAGTATCTTATCAGCATTGCTCCACCCTGGAGACCAAGCTCTAGTTAACAACGCATTGCTCGGCTTTTCGGCCTCGTTTTCTAGCCCTAGTTCTTCGATTGAACATGCCCAAACCGCTTCAGCTGCTAACAAAGAAACACACAAAAACTTTCTCAACCCATTTTTTTTTTGAAAATGTTAGTTTTTGCATACTCTTGTAAGGTTTTACCTGCAGTGACAGGCATCAACCGCCAAGGAGGAGAAAGCATAATGGATTCAATGGACATGTCTAAGCATTTCTTCCAGTAAGAAGTAAAACTCGTAAAAGGTTTGCCCTTTTCGCAGTAAATCTCCCACGGCTCATACAATAGATCTCCATTGTAGCTTTGCACAGAGATCCCACGTTCCACCAGCTTCTCCTTTACGGTATGGTCCCGAACTAGCGAAACAGGATCTACAACAAAGAAACGTAATTGCATCAACCTCAGCTGCACACTAAGTGTTGGATAATATAACCAAATGAACAGTGATATAATACCATAGAGGTGATTAAAGACGACTTTTGTGGCACCAGTGGCGCGGATACAATCCAAGATCGCGGAAAGGGTGTTATGGGTTTTGATAAGAGTGAGCTCAGATCCAAGAGCCTTCAAGGATTGAGATAAGTGAGCAAGTGATTGTTTCATCCACCATCTTGAAGCCCTTCCTGGATAAAACTGTCCTTCTTCCTCAGGACACCAAATGAAAACAGGGAAAATAGATCCTTCGTGAGCAGCGGCGGCTAAAGCAGGATTATCCTCAATCCTTAGGTCTCTTCTGAACCAAACTATAGTCTTTTTGTTCGTGGCCATACTTATGATCAGCGAACAAGACCAACCAGCTAAATATCCACACTCTGTCCAAGTTCTGCCATGATTTCAGACCAGAAGCTCCTCCTGGGAAAAGGGTTATGATCAGCGAACAAGACCAATCAGCTAAAGATCAAAAACAGAGAAACAAGCTGTGATCTTTGATTTTCAAAATATCAACAAAAAGGGAGGGATCGATTTAACCCTAACCCTTTAACCCCAAAAAACAGAGAGGAATTCCAACTGAAAAGATCTAGTAAATAAAAATCAAGAATTAGATGTTCTAACAAATCAAAATCTTGGTAATTCTTACCAGAACTCAATCAGAGTGGATGTCTCTTGGGGACAAAGATCTTCAAGGTTATTTTTGGTGACTAACTCTCCTATTTTGGGTATGCAAGTGAAAGATTTGAGATCTAGTGGAAGACGAAAATACACCCCATGAGAGAGTATCTTGTATGCAATAATGTGCATATAATATTCAGAACAAGACAAAAAAGTAGACAACTTTATCCACAACTAGTGGCGTTGGAATTTAATTGTTTTTTTTACCGACATCTCAATTTTCATTTGCTCATTTAAGATTTCTGGGGATCATCAACGAACTTTTTGATAGTATAAGATATTTTACAAGAGATTGAATTTTGTTTGAAATGTTGAGTGGGCCTAAAGTGAAGCGAACTATTATTATCCTCTTCTCTTATGTTAGAGAAAAGGGTCCAAATACACGATTCTGGTCATGCCCACTTTTGTAGAATCCATTAGATGTTGCTGTAATAAGGCTTGCTTTCTTTAATAACAAATCTACACGAAGTTTAACCGTAGTTCTATTTCCTCATTATTTGAAAGTTCGAATCCTATTTCCCCACGAAATCAAAGTTCCAAACTTATTTGCCCACGGATATCGGTTACATCGGTTTGATGTCGATTTTGAGCGGTTTGTAACGTAAACCATAAACCACACTTGTTATAACCGAAACGAAACCGATTAAAAAAACCCAACCCGACCCAAGATCCGACCCGCAACCCGCAAAAAATACCATTATAACCAAGAATATCTTCAAATCGATCTCTTGAAATCTAAGAACCATAAATCTTCATCTTCTTTCAACACACCATCACCATAGTGGATTACGAGTTTAACTCTACCATCTTGATTGTAAAAACTAAGCAAATGAAGTTAAAAAAAAAATATACACAACCCCGATTAAATGTCTGCAAACCTACACGATTTAAATAGAAATCTGCAAAGTTTCTCTCGTGCTCATTTACCCAAACCCAGAAAATTGGTGAACATACCCATAATAACAAAAGAGAAGAACATACCCATAAATCTCGGTTTAAGAATCGATTTGGGGATTAAGAACATACCCATAAATCTCGGATTTACAACTTCTACTGCTCTCAGATTAACTACTCCTACTTTCCCTTTTCTCTGCAATCGCTAATTCAATATTACCACACTTGATTTTTTTTTCTGGGTGAATGAACCCTAAATTGCGATGACTAAATCGAGTTGGGGGTTTTGTAGTTTTATTGTTTTTTGTTGGGTTGACGGGTTGAGCTCTCGGATTCGCGGCGGCTTGAGCTCTCAGATGGAGCTCTTGGATTTGCGGCGGCTTGAGCTCTCAGATTGAGCTCTCGGATTGACGATCGATTTCTGGGTTCGGAATTTTAGGGTTCTACGGGATTTTTGGTTTTGGGGATTAAAACATTTAGTTTTGGGTGGGGATTATCTAATCGGGTTTACAGTTAATTGGATTGTAATTGGTTTAATCTGGGTTTTTTGGTTTAATTGGATTGTAATTGGTGTTTAGTTGGTTAACTCTTTGATTGGTATACAGTAAACCGAGTCAAACCGTGGTCCGTGAGTAAATAAGTTTGGAACTTTGATTTTGTGGACAAATAAGTTTGGAACTTTGATTTCGTGGAGAAATAGGATTCGAACTTTCAAATGATGGGGAAATAGAACTACGGTTAAACTTTGTGTAGATTTGTTATTATAAGGAAGTTCTCATGGGGAAATAGATCGTCGACCCTATAACTTTAAAGGTAAGAACTTGATACTCTCATTTACAAGCCGAATCTAAATCTAATCACAAATATCCTCTCTGCTTTTTTACTTTACAAAAGGCAAAAGGTAAATAAATATTATTAGATTCTTTTAAACTTTGAATATTCGTATTCGAACCCTTTCTAAAACTCGAATCCTCGTATACCCCAATTAGTGGACCAGTGCCTAATGCCTATGCTTTATGATTCGATTTCTGATTTATTGGGCCATCGAAAAATATAAACATAATAATCTAATTCATTGGATGTTTGGTATAAATTTTATTTCTAAGCATGAAAAAAACTCGCGTAAATTTTGCTGCAAGACTAGACGACATTTTGAAACCTTTTGAAAAAGAAAAAAAAAAATCTACCGTTTTGCTGCAAGACTAGACGACATTTTTTTTTTTTTTTTTTTTGGCAACACAACACCATTACGCATAATCGCACAAACTCAATATCGAAGAGTTCGTCAATTTTGGGCTAATGGCAAAAACCGAATTAATTGAGCACAGAGGTAACCATGAAGTTGCAAATTTTTTTAATTTAATGTTTTTTAAAATATATTATGGGTAAACGGTAAACCAAAGCAGACACATAAAACCAGAAACTGAATAAACGATATCCTGGTTTAGAAACAGACCAGGTACTATGATCAATAAAGAGACAAACCCACAGAGAGGTTTAGAAAACAGTGTTTAGAGATATTTTATTCCGACAAAAGCCCTAAAAGCTTTAATGATCTCACACCTGATAGATGAAAATTGGCTTCAGAAGAAAAGTATTGGTTTAAGAGAGGCATGAGTACGCCAAGTCCTTCTCTTCCTTTAACTCCTCTGCCGTCAAATCCATCTTCTTCCTTGATACTTCATCGATGGGAAGGCCTAATCAACCAAATACAAATTAGTAAGCGCAAATTAGGGATTCAGAATTGAGTTGTAAAAGCTTCTCTTACCTTGGACAATACTCCACTCTCCATTGCGACAGGTGACAGGGAAGGAGTAGATAAGTCCTGATGGAACGTTGTACGAGCCATCGGAGTATACTCCCATGGAAACAAATGTACCCTGAGCAATGGAACCAAAAAAAGGAACAAGTCAAGTTAGAACGGCTATTAAAAACAGCACTTGCGAAGAATGGGAAGAGTGTTATGAACCTCTGGAGTTCCAAGGACCCAGTCACGGATGTGGTCACAAGCAGAGCTGGCAGCAGAAAGTGCACTAGACAACTTCCTCGCCTTGATGATTGCAGCTCCGCGCTGTTGAACCGTAGTGATGAATTCTCCATTCAACCACTCATCGTTCTTGACGAGCTCACGGACAGGCTTTTCTCCAGACGAAGTTTGCACCTTAGCATGGTTGACATCTGGGTACTGTGAGGATGAGTGGTTTCCCCAGATGATCACGTTCTTAACATCAGACACAGGCACGCTCAACCTCTCAGAGATCTGACCCAAGGCCCTATTGTGGTCAAGCCTTGTCAAACAAGTGATGTTCTTCTCAGGGATGGATGGTGCAAATTCCTTCAGGATCAGTGCGTTGGTGTTTGCAGGGTTTGCAACAACAAGAACCTGAAAAGCAAGGAAAAAAAAGACAAAACGAAAGAGAATGTTTTGAGCAAACAGATCCAGTCACAAACTAAAATTGGATGAGGCTTCATTTTCCCTGTGTCAGAAAAAAGAGGCAAACAGATCCAGTCACCTTGCAGTTTGGAGCAGCATGCTTCTCCAGCGCAGCAGCCTGAGACTTGTAAATTGAGACATTCTTGGACATCACATCCTTCCTCTCCATTCCTTCTTTCCTCGGGAAACCACCAACCATAACAGCAACGTTGACTCCAGTACATCCCTCAACGGCATCAGTTGTAGCAACAACACCTGATAATAGATGTCAAATGTTCATCATCTTGCAGATATTCATAGTAAAAACAATATGTTTGAACACGACTTCAGAAACTGTAACTACCTTTGAGAAGAGGGAAAGCAGCATCGACCAACTCCATCTTCACACCGTTCAATGCTTCAGCAGCAGGAGGAATATCCAACATGTGGAGGATCACAGGCTGGTCAGCACCAAGCATGATTCCCCTCGCAATCATAGGGACAAGAGCGTATCCGATTTGTCCTGCGCAACCACAACAGTTAGTTACTTCTGTAGCGGGAACAATTGTTTTCAAATACGAACTGTAAACAAATCAGAGTTAACCAAAACCGTATACAAATTAATGATGAGGTATACAAATTAACCAAAACCGTAAACTTCATCTAATTATAAAAACAAATCAGAGTTAACCAAAACCGTATACAAATTAATGATAATCCCTGCAAAAATCAAATATGAGAGCTGAATTCAATCAATTGTTGGTCAACGTTGAATCCAACCAGCACAAAATCGACAAGAATACTAAAAAAACAAAGTTGACTTCAGCTTTGGGTAAAACGTCCATTTCTAGATCGGATGATGGCAAATTTTTAAGGAGAAAAATTGGTTGGTTCTTGCATGACGCACGATGATTCACTCAAACGTAGAAACAAGAACACAAAGCATCAGACTGTAAGGATCCTGGTATATTCGTGCCTAGCAAAGTGAATTTCATATGCCAGCCCAGATCCATCCGACGAAACAAGACTCGCCGTCTAATTCATCGGTCGACAAAACATTCGGACGGCATAAGCAAGACTTAGCAGAGATCTGACTAGAGTAAGCAAGAGACAGAGATCCGAAATCGGAGATAGAAGATACATAAAGTTACCTGCAGCCCCTGTAACGAGAACACGAACTGGTTCCTTCGCCATCGGATCTAGACCGAAGATTATCGCCGGAAAACGGATCGGTGTTTGGGATTCCCGAGAGAGAGCGTAGAGTCTTGTATCCGTGGAGCTCACTCTGGGTTTATTTATTCGTGGTCGGAGATATCGAAAGTGTCATGCCACGTCATCTAGTTTAATCATATTATCTCGAAAGAATAAAAACCAAATCTGAGATTACAGGATTTAAATTTGGAAAAAAATTATGATATTCAATAAATCTATGCTTTCAATGGGCTTTTATATCTTGTATGAGCCTTCAAGAGGAAATAAGGCCCATACACTTGAGCCCAAAACCGTGGTGATTATTTAAACAGTATAGATAAGGCGAGAACCACGTCCAATAGAGATTCTCCGGCATGGCGTCATCTTACGTCACCTTCTCAACGGTCACTCCGCCGGTCAGCGGCAATAACAGTATTGCCAACATCCGAGGCTTCGCTCAATTAGCCTTCACGCGCCGCCGTGTAACACCGTCACCGAATGTTCGGAGGAGAATATGCAGAACGTCGGTTTCGGCGAAAAGTTGGACGAAGAATGATATTGAGTACAGGAAATTAGGGGACTCCGACCTTAATATCAGCGAAATTACTATGGGCACTGTAAGATGAATCTCCTTTGCTTTCTACTAATTTCTGAGTATTCCCGGAACTGTAAATCCATTCTCTTGAAGAATTGGTGAATCGAAAGTACAAGTACTCAGTTTTGGGTTTCTTAATCAATAGAAAGCAAGAATTTTTAACCTGAATTAATGTAATGACCGAGGAATATTAGTTTAGTTCTTGGTGTTGGTTTGACTTGTGGGATCAGATAAAATGTAATAGATTATCACATTGTCGTGTAATCATTTTGTTTTTGTTCTTTTGTGTAAAATCATTTTAGATGACATTTGGGGAGCAAAATACTGAGAAAGAATCTCATGAGATGCTGAGTTATGCTATTGAACATGGTATCAACTGCATTGACACTGCCGAAGCTGTGAGTTTTATCTTATTTGTTCATCTTTCTCTTCACGTTTGGTGGATATGAATGCAAGTGTATGAATCTTTTCTTCTTTATGTATATGTGTTTCGATACTGACTATTGCATATGTATGAGCTTAAAGACACATAGGGATTTTTTTGGGTTTATGGAAAAGGTCACTGATAAGCCGTGTCTTTACGGCTGGTGTCTTTAAAATAGTGCAGCTTGATTAATCTTTCTTGATGAAGGAACTTGAGTATTTTGGTAAGAATTTCGAGACTGAGCACTGTTGTTTCTACTGTTTGGCATTTGAAACAGATATATGTGTTTCTTCTATACAGCATTTATCCAGTTGTTAAAATTTTAACACTTGAGTCTAGGTTTTTCGCATCTGATTACTCGTGTGGTTGATCTATTTTAGTGACCTATCAATTCATTTATTGGTTTTTTTACAGTACCCTGTCCCGATGAAGAAGGAGACCCAAGGTAAAACGGATCTTTACATCAGTAGCTGGTTGAAGTCTCAGAGCCGTGACAAGGTACCACCTTCTGTCATGCTTTGGATGCAGATTGTTGTTGGCTAGTTTCTTCGGTTTGTGGATTCTGTTGATAGACAAGGAACTAATCTATGCTGTCTCTGACTCTTTCTTACATGCTCTAACTGTTAAGCAAAGTCATCATTGTCTTTGTCAATGCTATAATAGAATTTTAATTGATGTTTTCTGTGTACAGATTGTTTTGGCAACTAAAGTAAGTGGGTACTCAGAAAGAACAGCGTACGTGCGGGACAATGCCGAGGTCACGCGTGTAGATACAGCTAACATCAAAGAAAGTGTTGAGAAAAGTCTCAAGCGCCTTGGCACGGACTACATTGATTTGCTTCAAATACACTGGTAACATCGGCTTATCTTGTGCCCTAAGCCTAACTCATATGCTACATCTCTTGTGCAAATTATTTTTCCATTTCATATGCAAACTATTTCTATATTCATCATCAAATGTCGCAAAATCATGATTCTGATGTTTTTTTTCAGTCCAGGCCAGATCGGTATGTACCACTCTTTGGTGATAACTACTATGATCCATCGAAATGGAGAACTAGTGTGCCATTTGTCGAGCAGCTAAGAGCCTTCCAGGATCTCATAGATGAAGGAAAGGTAGTGCTACTCCTTCCAGGATCTCTTAGTGTAGATCTCAAAAACAGAATCTTGAAGTTTCCGTGAAATTCTGTAACAGATTCGCTACATCGGTGTCTCAAATGAAACTTCATATGGAGTGATGGAGTTTGTTCACACAGCAAAACTTGAAGGACTACCAAAGATTGTGAGCATCCAGAATGGTTACAGCTTGCTAGCCCGGGCCCGTTTTGAAGGTAGTCTCTCTAGAAACATAGAAAGCAGTGAAGACACTTTGGTCTTATGACCTTGTGAGCATGTCCTAAATTCTGCTGGTCTTGGGTTGATACCACAGTTGATCTGGTAGAAGTATGCCACCCAAAAAATTGCAACATTGGCTTGCTTGCTTATTCCCCTCTTGGAGGCGGCTCGTTGTCTGGAAAATACTTGGTTACGGAACCGGAAGCTACAAGAAATGCAAGGCTGAATCTTTTCCCAGGATTCATGGAACGTTACAAGGGATCCCTAGCCAAGGTTTGTTCCTGATCCATCTATGCTTATAGTTGTAAAAGCCACGTCGTGAAAGTTTTTTGAAGTTAAATTTATTTTGTTTGAATCTTAGGAAGCAACGATACAATACATTGAGTTGGCGAAGAAGCACGGTTTAACTCCGGTAGAGTTAGCTCTCGGGTTTGTACGTGACCGGCCCTTTGTGACGAGCACGATCATCGGGGCCACATCGTTGGAACAGCTTAAAGAAGACATCGATGCTTTGCTGATGACGGAGCGGCCGTTATCGCCGGAAGTTATGGCTGATATTGAAGCCGTTTTCCGAAGGTACAAAGACCCTTCTTTCTTTTGAAAGAAAAGGTTTCTTACGAGTTTGTGACCTCGCGTGTGAATTTTTTATTTTTTCTATGCTGTAATATTATTATTTGTATCTTAGTTTTTTTTTATGGCAAAACTACGGACTTGGGGTAAAATCGTGGAAAAAATCACAGGTCTTTTGTCACCGGTCTTTCACGAATAAAGCAATATTTGGGCCAAAATATCTATTAGCATAAAGACCAAAACATTAGAAAAGATTTCCTATTAGAGGACATAACTAAAAACAACTTAAAACTATACGTACATAAAGATATAATTTAAAACTTTCAAATATGTACTAAAATCATTTATAATAAAATGTAAGTGGTTTGTTTAGTTAATGTGTAGACGAGCTGATGAGGTTATAATTGGCCTCAGTATAAACTATAGATTCTGGAACAGAAATGTAATATTATACGTTCAACTAAATATGTAACTTATGAGATATTTGAAATGGTGTTACAAAAAAAAATATAAAACTATAATTATAATCACACAATAGTCAAAATACACATGAAAAAGAACAATATTTCAACATAAGTTAACAACATACTTAAGAGAAAATCGTTGTTATATACAAACACTAATAAAGAGAAATAACAAAAACACACACAGATACACACAATGCAACTATAAACATAAACTGACTATTAAACAAATTTATAAAACATGAATGTAAAATAAGTCCGCGCTCAATCCCTAGTATAAGGAATAGAACAGTCAAAAACATCAAAGAATGGCATTTTAACTTGATTTTTTAAAAAAGTGTGGAATGTTGAACTTTGCTGTTATCATTAAATTTGTGGAATCAATTCATGGATTAGTGTTCTGAGTTTATGGGTTCGTTTTAGGATATTGTGGAATAGTTAAAATTAAAAATTGAAATGATAATTTGTGTTCTCACCATCCCATGTTTTGATTAATAATAATAATATTACTAAGTGGAGTAGTTTCTAAGTGGTTGCGGGATAATTTTTTTGAAAATTAAATTTTGAAATATATAAAAGATGAAAGGAGAAATAAGGTATAATTTAAGTGTTATTGGTTTAAATATGTTGAATTTGTAATTCTTATGTTTTTAATGAGAATATAATATTTTGTTGATTTGTTGTGTAATATGTGTTTTGATGTTTATACCATATTTATAATCCGTGCTATGCGAAATCTATATTATAACTTGTGATTCAACTCTTATATTTGAATACTGATGAAGAAAAAACCAAAAATATATGTAAAATTATAGTATAGATTTAATACATGCTCAAATTTTTTTTAAAAAGATGTTTAAGTTTTAATAGTATAGGATTCTACGTATTTAGGTGATTGAGAATATTATGTGGAATTGTGAGATCATTTATGGTCGGATCTAGATCTCGTAATCTCAGCTAGATGTGTATCCCACCAGGTTCAGATTTGGTGAGGGATATTTAGCGATATTAATTTGATTGATTATGGCAAATTAATAAATCGAAATAACATGAGTTAAATGGTGATTGAAATAAATAAATCAGCGGTCGTCATTTTGGATCAGTAATGACCGACACATAACACGGATTTTTATTCCGTGTTGATATGGACAACTGGTTTTCTTTCTTATTCGTCAAGTCACTTTTTCATTAAAAAAAGCTTGAAACAAATAAAAAATTGCAAGAAATAACTCGAAAAGAAAAAAAAAAAAAAAGAAAGAAAGAAAGATAAACACCATGATTTTCCCAACGAACATAATGAAAACAATATATTAGAGTAAACTTAGAGAGTAAACCATTGAGTTTGGTCATTGGATACGAAACTTCCATTATGTTCATTAGATAATGTGAAATGAAGCTGTGGATTTACTTTTGAAGTAAGCTAGTATATTACTTCAATGGTTTGTAAACTATTTGTATCACCCGTTTACTATTTAATAAAATCAGAAGTTAGGAAAAAAAAAAAAAAAAAAAAACCATGTGGGTTGTTGTTACAGTGTTACTTATTAATGATGAAATTGAAAACGCATTATGTCGAATCTACTTGCAGAGAATCCCAATAAAAGTCGCTTTCGCATATACTCCAAATAATCTTATAATAAAAGAAAATTTTACAGCAAGTCGACAGTAGTGTGGACACAAGAGCTAAGACAGAGACCTTTTAAGCCTTTACAACGAACACACTGTACTTATCGCCCCCAAAATAGGCAAAAAACATTAAGCCAGTGAAAAAAGGCATCATTCCTGAGATCTGAATCTCTAAAGTTTTCTCTTTTATTTTTATATATCTACGATTTTCCCTTCATATGCAAAAGCAAAACCCTCACTCTTTCATTTGAATCCAAAAGAGATTAACTTGGCTCACTCCCATTCCCGGACGTCGACTCCTCTTGCTCGGTGAGTTTTTCATTTTTTTGTTTTCTGAGTTTTCTTTGTCGAGATTCGATTTTGATAATCTGGGTTTCGTCTACTGAGATTCGTTTCCGCCTTCGATCTCATTCTCTGTGTATTGAGAATGTTTCCGTTTTTTTTTTCTCAATCAATGAGTGTTTTTGGTTCAATTTTCCCGGGAAATTGACACTTTCATTCGAAGCTTTCCCGAGAAAATGGAAGCGGACACTCTACTCCCAGATCTACTAGTTCTATTTCAATTCAATCTTTGACTGAGAAAGAAACCAATTTTTTCTTTCCAAAATTAAAGATTTATTCTGTTACTTGGTTTCCACTTAACTTCAGGCTCTGAATCAAGATACTTGTGTGTGGTTTCTGACCCAATAAACACGGATCTGAACCTTCCAAGGCTGCTTTTTAATACCTCAATCTTATTGATTAACTTTGTAAATGTGATGTTGTGTTTAGTGCCAGTGACTATCTACCAAACATTAATACTAAAATATTCTCAGACTTTTGACTGTTCTGTTCTTGATTTATGCAGAAACTCACATAGCCAGAGAGTGAGAGAGACAGAGAGGGAGGGACAGAGGAAAGCCTTTTGTTTACACCGCTCTTAAAACTCTTTTTAAAATTGGGGTTGCGTTTGGATGATGAGAGGGAGATCTGATGGAGGCCAAAAGAAGCGTCTAATTGCTTCGGTCTGCATCGTGGCTTTATTCGTATGTTTCTTGTATATGTACTATGGTTCCTCTAGCCAAGGTGCATCAGCATTGGAATATGGAAGATCATTGAGAAAACTCGGATCGTCCTATTTGGGTGGAGATGATGATAATGGTGATACCAAACAGGATGAATCTGTGACCAATGGAGAAAACAGTCTTGTTGTGGCCAAAAGTTTCCCTGTAAGTTGTTTTTTTTTTTATATCGAAATCTCAAAGTTTGTTAGCTGCCAAGTTTTATGTGTTGAGATATGTTAATGTAAGAGCTAACTTTTGGTATATTTTAAGGTTTGTGATGACCGGCACTCGGAAATAATCCCTTGCTTAGATAGAAATTTCATCTACCAAATGAGGTTGAAGCTGGATCTATCTCTAATGGAACATTATGAACGACATTGCCCCCCTCCCGAAAGAAAGTTTAATTGTTTGATTCCTCCTCCATCTGGCTACAAGGTGCTTAATCTGCTTTCTTCTTGCTTTGATTTGATCGGTTTCTGGTACCTTTTCCTGATGGTTTTGTTCTTTGTATTGATTTGGTTTTAGGTTCCTATTAAGTGGCCTAAGAGCAGAGATGAAGTGTGGAAAGCAAACATACCTCACACTCACCTTGCAAAAGAAAAATCTGATCAGAACTGGATGGTTGTAAAAGGCGAGAAAATTGTGTTTCCCGGTGGTGGCACTCATTTCCATTACGGAGCTGATAAATACATTGCATCGATTGCAAATGTAAGCCTCTCTTGCTGGGTTACCTAAACCTTTGTCTAATGATTACTCGTTTCTAATGACTTTTTTTTACTTGCAGATGCTTAACTTTTCTAACGATGTATTGAACGACAAAGGGAGATTAAGAACGGTTCTGGATGTTGGATGCGGAGTTGCGAGTTTTGGAGCTTACCTTCTTTCCTCTGATATAATGGCAATGTCAGTAGCGCCTAATGATGTTCACCAGAACCAAATCCAGTTTGCATTAGAGAGAGGGATCCCTGCTTATCTCGGTGTTTTAGGCACCAAGAGACTTCCTTACCCGAGCAGATCATTCGAGCTAGCTCATTGCTCTCGGTGTAGGATCGATTGGCTCCAAAGAGACGGGATCCTTCTTCTCGAGCTTGATCGGGTACTAAGACCGGGTGGTTATTTCGCTTATTCGTCTCCTGAAGCTTACGCACAAGACGAAGAAAATTTGAGGATCTGGAAGGAGATGAGTGCTCTTGTTGAACGAATGTGTTGGAGAATCGCTGCTAAAAGAAACCAAACTGTTGTTTGGCAGAAACCTTTAAGTAATGACTGTTACTTGGAGAGAGATCCCGGGACACAGCCTCCTCTTTGTCGCTCAGACGCTGATCCTGATGCGGTTTCGGGTGTGTCCATGGAAGTTTGCATCACTCCTTACTCCATGCGTAAGTATGCTCTGCATTTGCTTTTTTCGGTACTGTTGGCTTTTTTTTTGGGTCGTTTTTGCAAAGTTGGTTGGTTTCTGCTTCTAAGGTATTTCAGTTTGGTTTATGAGATTTTTGATTTGGTTTCGTGTATATGCCGTAATTTACAGTCTTGCTCTGTTTTTTGTTTTTGTTTTATAACAGATGACCATAAAACCAAGGGAAGTGGGTTAGCTCCTTGGCCAGCTAGAGTGACTTCTCCACCTCCCCGTCTTGCAGATTTTGGTTATTCAACCGATATATTTGAGAAAGACACGGTACTAAAATCGCAATCTTTTCGCGACCAATGATCTTTTTTTACTCTGGTCCGTTCTTCCAAGATTTTATAATTAAAGCACATTCCTTTTTTTATCTTCTTTGTTTGCAGGAACTTTGGAGACAACAGGTGGACAGTTACTGGAATCTAATGTCGTCAAAAATCAAATCAAACACTGTGAGGAACATAATGGATATGAAAGCTCATATGGGCTCTTTCGCAGCTGCTCTAAAAGACAAAGATGTTTGGGTTATGAACGTTGTCTCTCCGGACGGTCCCAACACTCTAAAACTGATCTACGACCGTGGTTTAATCGGGACAAATCATAACTGGTACAAACCCCAAACCTTGAAAAACTCAAACATTCCCTCGATTATGATGAAACAAGAGTTCACATTTTCATCATTCCTTTTTTTTGTTTGTTTCCGACTGAATTTAGGTGCGAGGCTTTCTCTACATATCCGCGAACATACGATCTCTTGCATGCGTGGACCGTTTTTTCAGACATTAGAAGCAAAGGATGCAGCACGGAGGATCTATTAATGGAGATGGATCGGATTCTTAGACCTACAGGATTCATCATCTTCAGAGATAAGGAAAGCATAGTTGAATCGATAAAGAAGTATATGCAGGCTTTGCATTGGGAGATTGTGGCATCGGAGAAGGTAACAACAGGTTCAGAACTTGACCAAGACAATGAAGATGGTGAGAGCAATGTCGTTTTTATTGTCCAGAAGAAACTGTGGCTCACCAGTGAAAGCCTTAGGGACACTGAGTAATGAAATCAAAAGCAGGAGGAGAAAAAGGAAGAAATAAATTGTTTTATCCCACAAGTTTTTAATAGTTTTGTTTTGATTTTGTTAGTTGATTGTACAACATAAGCGTTACTATATAATACTAAAATTATTCATTGTTTTTTTTTAACTTTCTTCAAACATTCTTAATTAGTATGAATTATGATCTTATCTGTGTGTCTTTAGAATATATATATATATATAAGAATTGAACTATTTATGTTTGGTATGAATGTTTGTTTTTAAACTAAGATCTTTGCTGTCGACATATGTGGTTGACAGGTTGTTGAAGAAAATGCAAAACAAAAGATAAAAAAGTTTAAATAACAACTTTTAGATAATGACATTTTAATGTAAGAAGATAACTATATCATCATCTTAGAAAAAACGTTCAAAGTTATCTTATTGGGGGCAGAGGACGAGAATGGCTCCAAGTGGCACAATGGTGGAGATTGACTTGAAAGCTTTCTTTGAGTAATTTGGGCAGCCCTCAAGACTCTCTCCATTATATGATAGAAAGACGACAAATCACCGATCCATCTTCCGGGATGGTCTTTTTTTGGACATTACACGAGTGTTCCATGTAGGATCTAGTAATCTTGATGTACAAAAGATATATAATCTGGCGTGGGAAAAAATCATACGCCCATTCTTTCCATCGAAATACACATTATGGTGCCACAAAGTCCATTCTTTGGTTCAATTTTGGAGAAGAAAGTTGTTCCAAGAACCAACCCAAAAAAAAATAAAAATTACGAATTGGGATTGTTTCGAATCCCTGAATTAATACCAAAAAGTCTTCAATTTTATAATGGAAATTTTCTTCGGTCTTCCATTTTTTTTTTGACTTCAGGAAAATAAATTATTCTATATATAATATATACCGTTTTAATGAATACCAAAAAAAAAAGGAAAGGACATCCAATTCCAGACCTAAAAAGATTTTATATCCACTAATAATAATGTTGAGATTTATTGTTGTATCATATATTTATATATATATATATGCTACTAATAATAGTGCCAAAATGAAAGAAAAGAAAAAAGAAAAAGAAAATTAGGTAACCTTTATTTAACATTAGCATGTGAGAAAAGAGAGTTATACAAATAAGTACGCAACTAAAGCAGAGTTATTGACCTTCTTTTTGTCTATTCAAGATAAGGCACACAAATATCTCGAGGCTCTTCTGATTTGTGTGATTTTCCCTAGAAAATCAGATTCTTTCCAAGAAAATCAACTGAATCCAGCTCTATCCGTAGCATTATAGATCAGATTTCACCTTCAGTTTTCGTCAAACCGATCACGTTTCGAAAGTCTGAAGCTTGGTTTCGAAAGATGTCAGCCACAGCTCGATGATGATGATGATGATGATGATGATGATGGTTTGTAATTGGGTGATTTCAGTTTGGTTGTAGCAAGAAGCTAAGTTTGTCAAGTAGAGCACTTTAGTTTTTTATTTCGCAAATCGATTTGGGTCAAAAACACTTTGATCCATCAAACGATCAAAGCTTGTATTTTTTTTTTTTGTGAATTTGTTTCTCATAGAAGAAAATTCTGGGTGTTTTTAACTAGAATTTCTGGGTAGAATAGTTTGTATATAGGCCTTTGAGAAATCGATCTAGGTGTATCCTTTCGATCGGATTTTAGCGACAGCGATTGGTGATCTGCCTGAAAGTAATTTCAGAGATCAAAGCACGAGTTCTCATCCCCTACGGTGAAGCTAAGTCTGTCAAAGGCTACTTTTTTTTGTTATTGGAGATTGGAAAATATGGATCGTGTGGTTGGTGGCAAGTTCAAGCTGGGACGAAAGCTTGGAAGTGGATCATTTGGTGAAATTTTTCTAGGTATTGAATTTTTATTTTACCTGATTTTTTCTTGTTTATATCTTTATACTTTTTCTGATTTTTTGTTTTGTTTCAGGAGTGAATGTACAAACTGGAGAAGAAGTTGCTGTTAAGCTGGTAAGTTGCAATGTGAACCATTTCCATCTTCATCTCAATGTTATTGTGTCAGTGATGAGTGGTTATTTTCGAGTTTTACTTTTCTTTTCCATGAGCTTAGTGAAGTCTGGTTTTGATTCGTATGCTATAATATAGTAATTGCTTTCTTATTCTTGGCCATTGTGAGTTTTATGCTGGTTATGGTACAACAATTGGAGTCTTCGTTTTTCGCATTTTATCCTCCTTTGATTACGTACCAGCCCCGCACTTGTCTTGGGGTTTAAACTCGATAAATATTTCTTATCCTTGTGTGTTGATATTTTGCTTCTTCACGCAGGAACCTCTTCGAGCTAGGCATCCTCAGCTTCATTACGAGTCAAAGCTCTATATGCTTCTCCAAGGAGGAAGTAGGTTTTGCATATAGTGTTCACTCTCAAGTTCAAATCATGAACAATCTTCTATCTTTGTATTCATATAATATGTCCTTGTTTTCCTGAAGCTGGTATTCCTCACCTCAAATGGTTTGGGGTTGAGGGTGAATACAACTGTATGGTGATCGACCTTTTGGGTCCTAGTATGGAGGAATTTTTCAACTATTGCAGCAGATCTTTCTCTTTAAAGACAGTTCTAATGCTTGCAGATCAGATGGTAAATATTTTTCCCTTTTTTTTTTGCAATAATGTTTGTTTGCATGTACTTACACTTTGGTTTCTATTTTGATTTCTCCAGATAAATAGAGTTGAGTATATGCATGTGCGAGGCTTTCTTCATCGTGATATTAAGCCAGATAACTTTTTGATGGGTCTTGGACGCAAAGCAAACCAGGTGAGTTCTCAAAAGACTACTGTTTTGAGAGCTTTGGCAAGGAAGATACATTTGTCTATCTTCTCTTTTATACATCTTCGTTTATTCCTTTGCAGGTTTACATCATTGACTACGGGCTTGCGAAAAAGTATAGAGATCTTCAAACACACAAGCATATTCCCTACAGGTACATACTTAGTCTCGTCATGTAGAAAGAATCCAGCCCGTGTTTAACTCACAACTTGTATTGCAATAGTGTTTTTCAACTTGTTCAATGTTTTCTGTCAAGCAATCTTTGTACTCAAAAGAATTTGCGACTGCCAAAGTTCATTTGTTATCTTAAATGGCTTTCACTGTGCTTCTCAGAGAAAACAAGAATCTTACAGGAACAGCTCGATATGCAAGTGTTAACACCCATCTTGGAATTGGTGAGTTTTTTTTGCCTCTCATATTTGCACGAGGCGGCTGTCGTCTTTGCTTTTTGCATCATTTTGTATGCATTTGAGAGACTTGACACTTCATCATTTTCTTAATTAATATTCTAATATAATATCTCGTACACAGAGCAAAGTAGGAGGGATGATCTGGAATCTCTTGGCTATATGCTTATGTATTTTCTTCGAGGAAGGTAAATTGATAAATCTGCACTTTTCTATGCTTCCTTGTATCGTTGTCCCTGATCCTTCATTTCTGTATCAGCCTTCCTTGGCAAGGCCTTCGTGCAGGAACCAAAAAGCAGAAGTATGACAAGATCAGTGAAAAGAAAAGGCTTACACCAGTGGAGGTATTGGTTCCCTTTCCAATAAAAAGAAACTTCTGTGGTATATTGACTTGCGAGGTTTTGCAGTATTTTGAATTCAAAGTTTTGAAGTTACCTTAAAATTTTCTTTGGCAGGTCCTCTGTAAAAACTTTCCACCTGAGTTCACATCGTATTTCCTCTATGTGCGTTCATTACGGTTTGAAGACAAACCAGATTATTCATACCTAAAGAGGCTTTTCAGAGAACTATTTATCCGAGAAGGTTGTGAAATTGTTGAATTCACTTAGTCTGATGTACTTATGTTTGAAGACTTTTAACAAAATACTCAAGAAACTGCTTTGATTCTTATTTGTGCAGGTTATCAGTTTGACTATGTATTCGATTGGACAATATTGAGGTATCCGCAGTTCGGCTCCAGTTCCAGTTCTAGTTCCAGTTCCAAACCAAGAGTAAGTCCACCATTCTGAAGCTATATTTGCAGAATCGTGATTATTTTTAAATAGAGTATGATCCTTCTCACGCTTTTCCTCTTGTTCCAATAGCCAAGCCTAAGACCAGCTATGAATATTCCAGTACCATCTGCCGAGAAAGCTGAAAAGCCTTCAAGTAAGCATCAGATTTTAAAACCTGCTTCTACTTATAAACTTTTTTGACTTTAAAATCACTGGTAGAGTTACTCTTTATTCATTGCTCATGTTTCCTTGTTTACCCGATTTGATTTCTGTGCTGAAGTTTAGTACAATCGGTGTATGATCCCACTATATCCAGAGCAAAATTAACCTGTCTTTTCTGTCAGATTTCTTCTGGTTAAAGATATTTCGTTATGCTATACCCAAAACTTTTTAAAGGTAGTTGTTGAAGAAACTCAGATATTAACAAACTGTTCTTCTGAATAATATGCAGTTGGGCAAGATACCCGCGATAGATTCTCAGGTGTTTTCGAGGCATACACCAGAAGAAATGGCTCAGGAACCGGCGTTCAAGCTGATCGGTCTAGTAGACCAAAAACCTCAGAGAATGTTCTTGCATCCAGAGACACGGTTAGTCATCAAATACCTCCTTAAAAATCCAATCTTTTTTATTGTTTGGCAACCGGAAGATCTTAAACCGAAACTGTCCTGCTTCCAAGTAGTTGTATATTGTGGGATTTGAGAACTATGGACTCACACAAAAGAACCTTTCGTTTCGTTGAATCAGCTAAACCAGGAAAGACCAACCACTTCATCTAGGAACCAGGGTTCTTCAAGAAAAGCAGTTGCTGGGTCAAGTGTTCGAGCCACTGCCTCTGCTGATTTCACCGAGAATCGATCTAGCAGACTCGTCCCATTTAACGGCCGGTCCTCTACAGCTCAGAGGACCCAGTTTGCTCCTTCGACCTCCTCTTTAGCCACAAAGGCTGCACCATCGAGCATTCCGCCTGACGTTACGCTCGAGTTCCTCACTATTGGGAACGGGAAGAGGAAGTGACAAGCCAAGTGATACATATCCATCTTTGTTTGAGAAATTATTGTTAAGAAAGAAAGAAACATGATTTGTTTTAAAAATATGTGATAAATATATATCAGTGTTGTTCATTCTATTGTTATTAAACTCATTGTCTAGTAAGTTACTATTATTAGAATGTATATGCCTCATTTTCAATTTCTACGTTGTATGATATCTCTCCGATTTCAGTGGATTATTCTTTATTTTTGATGGTAGAGTTATGAAAATAACATTCAGCTTATATCAAAATTATGATAATATTCCAGAATTTTATATATTAACAAAATAGTCTTGATTGAATACTCTAAACTCTAAATTCTTATTTCTAAAACATAAAAAAAAATTAAAAGATTCCACCTATTTTAGATTTTATTATTTAATTATCACACTGATGCAAAACGTTTGTAACTTTCTTGACACGTTTATATACAATTAAACATCTACATATAACATTTTCGCACTATTTGGATGGTTTCCCTTGTGGTTAATTACACTGATAAAAGTATATGTATATGAATATGCATGAACATGTTTTATTAGCGGAATCAATAGTCGGCTCAGCTGTATTATTATGCTTAATTCATCTCTATCTTTTTCGCTGATTCATCATGATATGCAAAAGTTAAGAAAGATATTTGTACTTTTTATAATTTTTGCTATTTTTAAAAAAAATCACTGTCATTTTTTTTGTTGTTATCATTTATCCAATTTACTTCTCATAGTAATGTAATAAATGATAAAATTCTTACAAAATAATGTAAGAACATGTGATTGGATCCTTTTTTTTGTTGGGTCCACTTTTAACATTATCTTATAATTTATATTTTGGTGGTATAGCAATCGTAGAAATAAATCTTTGCCTATGGAATAGAATCACGTATACACTTTACCATTTGAATATAAAAAATTTCTGTTTTACTGACTTATGTACTTACTAATTAGTAATGAATCAAATTTAACATGTTAAATCACATTTTCATGATTTATGACTATTTGTATTTGGATTTGTTTTCTATACTAATTCACATAAGCGAAGTAATTAATTCAATTTCCGTATAAAGAGGAATCTTACAAACAAATTTGGAATAGTTAATATCATAGATGGAATAATCCACATGGAAGACCAGGAACAAAGAATTCATTTTATTAATATTTACTATAATAACTAATTACGATTTACCAAAAGAAAACTATAATAGGGGAGCAATTAAGAAATGTATTCCCTTAAAAGAAAGAAAAAAAGGGAAAAAAAATATACTAAAAATTCCCAAAAGTGTTGAATTAATTTCCCACAACAAATAATCAGCGTCCCATTAATATCCTTCCCAAAATGATAACATTCATTATTGTTATTCTTAAGGTTTTAATTAGCATTAAATCATCCTACCTTTTAATGTTTCCTTACAATGTTTGACTTCTTTTTATGATTAGATATATCTATATATATATATATAATTTTATTTTCTTTTATAGAATAAAACATTTTTTAAACAAATCTGAAATGAATACATGCATGTTGACATATAAACTATTCATCCTCATTATCATTATCATATCAAATTAAGACAATATTATCAAACAGGGAAATATATTTCCTCAAATATAGTGTTGGCATAATCTCCTCTCTTTTCCACACATTGTATATAAATAGTTCAATAGATGTGCCTAGCTTTTCCATCTCATATAGCTATCTCTCCCTCTAAATCTCAATCTCTTGCATCTTCACTAATATATGCATAAAGATTTGCAGAAAATGGTTGGTGGGTTTGGCATGAAAAAGGATCTCAGGCGATTTTCAAAACACCAAGAATGTTCTCTATGTAACCGAATCTTCTTAACACCTCAAGACCTAATGTCACACTTCGACACTTTTCACTCCAATCATCATTTTTCCACCTTCTCTTCCTCTGCCGCCGCCGCACCCACCACCTTCCGCCACTACCCGAAACTATACCGGAACCCTAATCATGCTTTTCCGGCAAGGAATCGTTTTGACTTGAATTATTACCGTAGTGGTTATATAGATGAACAAGGGAGGTTTCATCAAGGATTTCCGGCGATAAATCCGGCCAAAAAATCTAACTTTTTGTTTGGGCAGCAGGAGAAGCCGAAGCTGATGGATCTTTTTCCGGCGATGTCATCGGAAGGTGTTCGTACGCTTCCGCTTATTTGCCAGCTGGAGCAACGGAGACCGCAGGATACTGTGACGGAGAAAGGCGGAGCCATCTCGAGTTCCATCGACTTGACATTAAGGCTGTGACTCTTTGATATAAAACAAGCAAAATATGACTCTCGATCGGAGAAATTAGGGTTCTTGAGAAGCATTATTATGTTTTTGTTGTAGTTGATGTTTTTGTTTTTGTTGTTTTGTTTTATCTTTTTTTTTGGAATGATTAGTTTATTATGTCTTTCTTTTTCCATAAGGTGTTCTTCATTTTGCATTATCTCTTCTTGTTTAATATATTCATGATTATCAGACGAGAACCCAACTGTATTGTTTGATCGAATTTGGCATGACAAGGGACAAAATATGTGTTATTTACGCAATCTTGTGTTATTTAATTAACATCGTCTACGTACACGATTGTCTATCGACTATCGTCGTACACAACTTTATTATAATCGTTTTTTAAAGAATATATATATACCGAATCACCATATACCACTACAAGAAAACATAGCGATTTCCGACGGCATTTCCGACGGGCAATAATCCGTCGGAAATTTCCGACGGCAATCCAACAGATTTCCGACGGATTTCCGACAAACGGATTTCCGACGGATTTCCGACGGCCTATGATATTTTGTAAAATGCTAAGTATAAAACTTGGTAAATGCCTCGGCTAAAACCGAAAATACTAGCATCCGTCGGAAATCCGTCGGAAATTTCCGACGGATTTCCGACGGATGTAAGAAAATCCTTGAACCCGTCGGAAATTTTCTTGGTATCGATCGATTCTTGACGGAATTTGTGTCTCGGCCTAAACTGAAAATGCCTCGGCTAAAACCGAAAATACTATCATCCGTCGGAAATGTNTGTTTCCTTCCTCTCGACCCGGGAAATCCTCTCGTCGACTAGTTTTTTATTTATTTATTTGCATTGACTAAACTCTACGTTGCCTCCATTAAAATGAAAAAGAAATCTATTTTTAAAAGTACATATAAACATTAAAAATAAAAACCTTGAAAGAGTTTTTTTTTTTTTTTTCGGTAGATGAAATTTAGTCCTCTCCCTCTTCTTCTCAACAAAGAATTTTTCTGAAACCTAATCTCTGAATATCTCTCTCCCTCTTTCCAAATTTTTTTTTTTCGATTCTCTCTCTGTTAAGAGAAAATGAAAATCAATGCAATAAAGGTTTAAATTCTCTTATCTCTTTAAACTATTTGTCCACTCCGATCGTTTTAAAATATTTTTGGCAGGCTCTCTTAATCTGATAAGATTCCTTTGAATGACAGAAACGTTGATTCGTTCTTTTGTTTGCTCTACAAGTTAGGGCTTGGCGCATTCACAGAATTGCAGCATCTGAAGTTCTAACCGGAAATCATTCCTCCCGAGATGACGACAACCGTGAAAGGCTTTCTTAAAGGCCTTCGCTACATTACTCAAATTTTCGGTGAGTCATGTCATCACTTCACAAGTCGCAACAACATTTTGATGTTTCTTGTAACACAAGTCACATCTCTGTATGAATAAAATCTAATTGCAGACGAAGATAAAGACCATAATATGCAGATCGGGTTTCCCACCGATGTAAAGCATGTCGCCCACATCGGATCCGACGGTCCCGCAGCCAATACGCCAAGCTGGGTACGGTTTGTACATTTCTACGTATTTTTGCCGCATATACGTAATAAGTATACTCATCATTGGTGGAAAACAAAAAAAAACTGTAGATGAGTGACTTCAAACCTCAAGAAATTGAGAACGGTCAAGTAGTTACCCGAGGAGATGTCAACGACAATCCAATAGGAGAAGGAGTTGGATTACAAGAGTTGTTGCCTCCTCCCGAGAAACCGAAGCAGAAGAAGACGAGGCGTAAATCCGAGACGGTCTCACAAAACGGTTCTCCGCCTAGGCGAAGCAGCAACGTGTCGTCATCGGATATGCTACCAAAACAGTCAAGACGTCACCACAGGAGTAGGCATAGGTCGATAGATTCATCGAATGATGCATCAGTCAGTAGAAGGCGTGTTGTCTCAGTTAACGACATGGAAGGTTCTTACCCTCTTTCAGACAGTTCTGATCCTCAAAGAAAGTCTACATCACGTCATAGGAAGGTGAAAGGATCAGGAGGAGGAGAGCTTTCCATGAAGAAGACGAGAGCAAAACCCGAGAATTCTATTGTGCAATCAGTCGATATATGTAATGGTGATAAAACCAGCGACAAAGACTAAAAACATATAATGGTCTTGGTCACCCGTGGCTGTGTGTATGTATGTGAACAGTCTCGTGATTCTTGACTGTTCCATAGAGAAAAACATATTTGTTTCACAAAGACGATGATTAACCACCAGAGGGGTAATGAAATCATAGTAGAGATTCTAGTTGTTGCGGTTCTGGTCGAAACAGTGATCATTGAATGCCATGATTCTTCTGAAGAAGATCAAAGCTAGGAAAAAAACGCACTTTTGAATTTTCTTAATAGTTTGGCGATGTTAGAGATGGGCTAAACATTGGGGATTGGCTTACCCGACAATGCCAAGAATGGGATAAAGTTGTAGCATATTAAACTATTGAGTGAGGAAGAAATATAATGATAAGTCGTAATTCCATAAAGACTAGTGAATTGAGATGGAAAACAAAAACGGGTAATGTATTGTGCATCATGAGTAGCAAAAAGATGATGAGAAATGTACATACCTCATAAGACTAATGTACATTTTCTACTTGTTACGAAGATCTATGCCAGCTTTCTTGGCAACAGCATCGAGCCCGTTTTTCTCTATGGTCTTTAAGGCCTTAGTTGATAACCTTAGTTTGACAAAACGTTTCCCAGCCTCCCACCAAACTTTTTTGTATTGCAAGTTGACGAATTGCAACTTCTTGGTCTTGTGGTTAGAGAAGGAAACTTTGTTTGCTCTGTTTGCCTTCTTCCCAGTAAAAGGGCAGATTCTACCTGAGAGAGCCACAGAGAGAGAGAGAGAGGAAAGTGTTTAAACATGGCAACAATAAACATTTACACAATGTATGAAACTGCCAAAACTGCAAAGAAGCCATGGAAAGACAGAAGATTTGAACCCCAGTTTCACAACCACCGAAGATTTATTCGCTTTTGTTGTGATGTATCAATCAAAATCAGGACTTGAAACACTGATCAATTCTAGTCAATTTTCAGACAAGCTACCCCAAAAATTCAAACTTTTACACCAAGTTAATCGATAACAGTGATTTCAGGGAAGCGTACGAGCGACGATAGGTTGGAGGGAGGGAGCGGAAGGTAAAGCTATACGGTTGATGACGTCACTGCAACCATGTGAAATTCTTACGCCGCTGAGTTGGGAGGTCAGAAACCCGAGTTCCGTTGATGTCGCCATTGCCTTAGCGACTGATTTCGCCGGAGAAACTGAAGCAATCCGCAGCCATGGCCCTTGCGTCGCCATTGTCGCCATTTTTCTCAGACAAACAAGGAAGGATAATGCCAAGGGAAGGAAAGAGATAGAGGATGGAGCAGTACGGCGTCGTTTGAGACTGAAGTGTTGCTACACTACTAACTCGGTTCTCCCCAAACCGGGCTAACATATTTAGGTGAATTTAGGTTTTCTTTGTGGGCTTAGGCCCGTTAAAAGTATGGATCGAGAATCATAACCTTTGAAACAACGGGTTTTCTATTTATCCGAGGGAATCTATATTATACATGCCAACGGAGTATTTTTCTTTACACAACGAATCACGTCTTATCGAACAATCTTTTTTTGTTTGTTCTTCGTTTTCTCGTGTCATCTTCGTTTACCCAATTGGAACGATTTTTTCAAAAACTGATTAGCCACACGATCGTTTCTATAGCAAAGTACTCGCAATATCGTGTTTGGATCCGACCTGTTCCATCGTCCAGTCGTTGGAGGCATAGGAAGCTTTTGTCCCGTCCCGACCAATCCCATTCCACTTGATTCGCACGTCACGATGCTAAAATCTTCCATAAGCTGCTCCGTTGGCTGACCCATCAATTGGATAACTCCTTCCACCGTCTCCCCCTCTCGATCCACCACCTCTTCCGGTATCAACCCTTCTCCGCAAGTGCAATAAAGTTTCTTTAAACTCTCGAAATCTTCTTCGATTAGATCGTGATCCGTTCGATAGAAAACTCGGGAATATCCTCCTGCTAGCAGAACCGTTAAAAACACTTCGAACGAAGCCTTCATGACTTCTCTCATCGCTAATGCTTGTGCTCGATCCGCAAGAATAGCGGTCATTAACGTTAAGTTCTGTTTCAAGATCCGCAACGCTGGTTTGATCCTCGCGTTAGCGACATCTCCGATGTAGAGACTCTCGTAGAAGACAGAGTATGAATCAAGGAAGATTAGCCGGTACGCTGCAACTTCAGAGACATGCTGGCAGGCGGATTCGATTCCCTCTTGCGTGAAATCGAAGTAGGAGGATGAGCTGGTCCGTTCGCGGTAGCGTTTTCGGGTCGCTGGGAGGACCCTCGGGTTGAGCGAGAGGGCTTTGTTGAGGGAGTGAAGCTGAGAGCTTAGGAAATGTAAAGTGTTGAGGCGAATGTAGAGGCGTTGGGTCCCGCGGCTTGTGGAGGGACGCGGGTGGTGGCCATCGGAGATACCTGAGTCGCCACCGAGGTTGTTAAAATATTCACCGGTCGACGCAGCACAAGGCGTGGCTTTCTTCCAAAGCTTTGCGAACTTGGAGTCTCTGTTACATCTTGTAAGAGGAGGAAGCGTAGGAATGTAACTCTGTTTTGATCCTGATAAGAACAGAGAACCAATCAGTTACTTAATGACGGATTTACCCTTTTACGCTTTCGTTTATCACTCACCGCAAGATGCAACGAACGTGGTGTACTCTTGGAAGAGTTGTTCTAATCCTTGAGTGAGATCATGAACCAGATCTTCTGTAATCCCAATCGGGATCTCGAAGAACTCATCGATCGCATCATTAACGAGCTTCATCAACTCTCCGGCAGATTGTGCATAGGGTTCTGATTTTGATTTTGGGTTCCAAGTCTACAAAAAAAAATAAAGATTTAAACAGATGAATCAATATGTATACTTGAAACGCAAGTAAAGATTTGATAAACGTACTTCAGCTTCCTTTGCTCTACTCAAGCATTCTTGAACTGTCTTTAATTTCTCTTCAACCCACTGCCTTAAAAGTCGTAATATAATCGACTCGACTTCATATGGGACCATCTCTCTGACAAGCCCTTTGCCCCCATCTTCACATTCCTCTGAATCTTCAGCCACCATTTGCACAAGAACCTTCTCGAGTTTCCCCGCTATTTGCAGAACTTCCACAGTCTCTTTAGTGATAGTCGATCGGCCAGCTAAGTACTGCATCAAAATCGAACCATAACACTGGTGAAGAGAAACCGAGGCGACACCTGCTGCAACCGAATGCCATCTTTTAAGTATCGGGCTAAAACATTCGCGCTCGCGC
The DNA here is from genome assembly GCA_002933935.1 of Eutrema yunnanense. Classification (NCBI taxonomy): domain Eukaryota; kingdom Viridiplantae; phylum Streptophyta; class Magnoliopsida; order Brassicales; family Brassicaceae; genus Eutrema; species Eutrema yunnanense. The sequence goes on along the minus strand of PKML01077420.1, from coordinate 1,117,843 downwards.
AAAGCAAGCTCCTCTGTCTCCTTAGCTAACTGAAGTAACATCTTCGCCGCTTCTTCTCTTTCATCTGTTGCTGCTGCGATTTTGGCCTTCATGCTCTCAATGACGTTTGAGAATGCATTTTTGATAGAGGCTCTAATATAGTAATCGACGCGATCCCCTGAAGAATCGACCAATTTCACATCACCTTTCTCTTGACCATTCCCTTGAGAGATGGTCACGTCTTCCCCCAAAATCTTAGACGACGACAACGCCAATGGTAGAAGACTCTCGATCAATCCCACGTTCCCTCGTTGGAAATAATCATGATAGCTCAACAACCTATAATCACACATTCGCAATCCGTTTAAATTTTGTCTGGTCAAGTCCACTATGAGACGAAATGAAATACCTTTTTTCGGTCCATCCTTGCATAGAAGCCAGTGTGGAGGTTAAAAGCTTCACGTAAAGAGCCTCGCGATCAGACTTCTTGGCATCATTGGCAACTTCAGCCAACATAGCATGCGAGGCACCAAGCAAGTCTGGCTCCATCTGAGAGGTGACAATGTATTGATGGAACAAAACCCAAGTAAAACACAAGTTATGCATAGGACGCGTGATCCCCAACATCGACCATGTCTTCTTCATGAGTTCCAAGAGCTCATCGATCTCATCAAGAACTAATGTCTCATCACGAATGTCAAAAATCGATTGCAAAAGCGCCACATAAAGATGAATGTTAAGGGGGTATCCATCAGCCCAATGGCATACGTCGGTGGTCGGGTTGGTGTTGCGCCAGGATAAGGAGGCCACAACGTTACAGAGTGTCTGCATTGTTTCTGAGGTTTTTCCGGTGTCGATGGGTTTCGTCTCGCTCTGGCGGATAATTTCTCGGAGACGCATTGCAAAGTTGTTGGCTTTGTCAAGAGGGATTGATGGGTGAAGGAGAAGACCGACTTCAAGGACTTTGAGCTGTCGTCTTTGCCAAATCTGATACTCATGTACATCACCAAACTCTGATGTTTTCACGTGTCGGAGAAGCTCTAACGGAAGGATTATCGTCTCAGCTCGCCTACCCGTCTGGAGGATAACCGTTAAAATAAACATTCAATTTCTTCAATTAATCCAGAAACGGAGCTTAATTCATAATGGAGAAAGCAAAAGAACTTACTTGGCCAACAAGCGTCCTCGTTAGGGTTTTTCGAAGCCTAGTGTCACTCTGTTCCGTCACCCTCATTTGTTGCTTCATGATTTCTCCAGAGGTTAACGGTCGCCTAGGCCGAGAAGACGGGACCGTCAAGAACCCAGCTCTGGGGCTATTGTGGCCCGATGAACCACCTCCTATGCTTCCATTACCAGGGGACGAAGGAGCTGACACGGCTCCCACAACTGTCCCTACCGTCGACATTCGCCTAGACGGAGATCTTTTTAGCATCTTTAACCCTAACGCTCTTTTCACTCGGCTTGTTGGTGTTGTCACCACTTCTTTCCTCCCTAAAGACCCGAATGCAGACACGTTAGGCAACCCGGATCCTCCTCCTCCTCCACCTACTCCATCTCCTTGATGGTCACCACCATTGTGCTTCGAGTAGAAGGTGAGAGCAGTTCTGCCTCCAAATCCAGGTGATGACCGACACGCCGCGAAAAAAATCTCATAGGCGGTTTCGCGGATTTCCTCCCGATCAAGCCCATCAAGCTTCCCGAATGGCCAGAGAAGATCAGTATCAGGACAAACCACAAAGCCGGCCAAGTCTGAAAAGGACTCCCTCCGTGAATGACGAGCCATCGCGGAGGGGAGGCAGGAAGGAAAAAAAAAGACCAGACGGGGTTCGAGGTTATGAAATGAGAGAATTTAGAGGAGAGAGAATGAGTTCTTCCAACTAATAAAGGAAAAAAATAGAGAGACATGAGGAGGTGGAAGAGGGAGAGACAACTTGGAAGAAGCTAAACGACAGCAAATTTCTCTGTGCTTAGGAAGGAGAGAGGATGTGAGAAAAATTAGGAGGACTCATAAAAATTAACCTGAAATAGCAAAACTCCTATTCCAAGTAACTTCTGCCAGCCAAATTTAAATTCCATGTGTATTAACATACCTTTGCACCTTCCTGTTGTTGATGTGTCCGGAAAAAAGAAGATAAGATTTGGGTCGTTATGTCTAGAGCAGTTTCGTCAACAGAGAAAAGAGACGAGGGTGAAGAACATTGTTCCGCAGCTGCTGAACATTGCAAGTTACTGCAGAAAATTTATGATGAAACTGAACATATTACTCAGATTTTGCCCTTTAATTGTTAAACTGAACAGTTATGATCTTACGATGGAGTTGTTTGTTTCGAACTTCCAAGTACGGTCAACTATATTCAAACATGTGGCTCTCATCGTTTAGAACATAATCATTGTTCAGGTCACAGTGACTTTATAACTTTGACAAAGATGGAATCTCATTATCATTGTTTGCCACAAAGTAACATGAAGAAAGAAGAAACAAGAGAAAGAGGTCAATCTGCTACAATGAAACAAGTTTTGATGTTGCAGAAAGAATACATAATTTACTATCGAAATCCTATAAAACAGAACAATACCTGGAGATTTTGTATTTTAATTTTGATGATATGCAAAAAGCTCAGCCTCTATTTAATAGTACAACTGTAACCTGTAGTCACTCATCGCGTCCATTTTGCTGTCAGAATTTTATGCTCACAAAATTTGACAAACTTGTGTTTGTAATGCCTAATCTTGAAACTGTCATCGCTAAAATTGATTGTTGAGAGTATAAATATGGATGCAAGGACGAGCTCAATGTCACTGGTGGTTGATAGCAATTTTCAAAAGTGCATCATTGTGCCGATGCAAGAATCTGTTTCATCTTCTTTTGTCTGGCTCACTTCACTGCAAACATCAGATGAAGGCGGAAATACGAAACACTACTGTGTTCAATTGCTCAAACAACAAACAGATCAAATGTTGGTTTCAACAAATTCATATATAACTGCATAACGTTTTTTTGGAAGTTACACAAACCAATCGTCGTCAGTAAAAGTAAAAAAAACAAATACACCCTTCAAATTGACAGTCGGGTGTGTGTATACACAAACCAATCGTCGTCAGTCAATTTGAGTGTTTGCACGCGGATCTCGCAGGTTTTTATCCGCCGCGGGGCGGGTCGAAATTTTTTAAAAATGCCAAAAACCGGGGTGGATGCGAGTCTAGTGTTTTCAAATACGTAGCGGGTGCGGAGTGATATTTTTTTCCCGCGGGTCTCACGGGTTACCCGCATTTTTTTTTTTTTTAAATTATTTACTAAATACTATTAAAATGTTGAAATATATATATATATTTTTTATTAACTGATTTATTTTGTAATATATATAAATTAATTAATTATTTTGTTTATTTTTTCAGAAAATTGTGTATTTATGTGAAATTTATTTTATTAAATATATTTTTTTACTAATTTTTTTAAAAAAAATATTTGCGAATTATCTGTGGATACATACGGGTCGACCGCTTGACAGCCCTAAGCTGAATCCGTCTGAAATGCGATTTCTTATAAACCTAACTTTTGAACTCAATAATAAATAACTACTATTCAGGTTTAACAAAAATTTTAACTTAAAAGTTGTTGGGCTCCACTGTATAGTGAGGACCCTCCAAAAATAGGCGTATGCCACTAAGCGTAGAGAGCACACGGTATTCTTTAGTAAAAGGCGAAAGAATAGTTCGCTTTGTGCTCACCACATGGCTGCGTGATTTGTGAGAGTGGGACAAGACTCTTATTTATAATGAAGCTTCCGCTGCTAAATTCTCCCTCTTTTCCGATGTGGGACAAACAATAGAGGGCTACTTTTATAAAACTCTTCGTGGGCTTTGATGGGCCTAAGATAAATTTTGGGCTTTACACGAATTGTCTTCTTCTTCCTTTCAGCCGAGTGAAAACCCTAGAAGTATGCGTCACTATAAACTAAGCCGGAAGCCCTAACAGTTAGCCTCCAGATTCTGATCAAGCCGTCCAAAATGTCGAAACGAGGTTCGTACCAAAATGTTTAGATTCGTTAACTTTTTACCGTTTTCGCTCTCCATATCCTGATCTTTTTCATAGTACTTGAGCATATCTTTAATGTGTATTTTGAATTTGAATTTGACTAGGGCGTGGAGGTACGTCGGGTAACAAATTCAGGATGTCGCTGGGTCTTCCCGTGGCGGCGACAGTGAACTGTGCCGATAACACCGGTGCGAAGAACCTTTACATCATTTCGGTGAAAGGAATTAAAGGTCGTCTTAATCGATTACCTTCTGCTTGTGTCGGCGACATGGTGATGGCCACCGTCAAGAAGGGTAAGCCCGATCTCCGGAAAAAGGTTCTCCCTGCCGTTATCGTTCGCCAGAGGAAACCATGGCGCCGAAAGGATGGTGTCTTCATGTACTTCGAAGGTAATTTTATTTTCTCGAAACCCTTTTCAAAATGTGGTTGAGTTTCTATGGGATTCGTTGTTTCACCAGGCTTAAGTCATGTATTCACCGACACGTTTAGAGGGTGTAGATACAGTTACAAGTCTTTGGGATAGTTAATTGTGTGTTCATCGTTACAGATACTTTGATGCTCAAACGCTTGAATCTGCTCCATTTGGACTCCAAATACTGAAAAAAATCTTGCATTGCCTACGAATAGATAGAAATAAACCGTGGTACTGTTGATTTGGTCTGGTTATGACCAGATTTAATGGTGATTTAGATTCGTACATTTTCCAGAAATGTGTCATGTATCCACCGACACATTCAGAGGGTGTTGTGATACCAAACAATTCTGGTAAACCTGAACGTGTTCCATCGTTACAGATACTCTAATGCTTAGACGCTTGCATCTGCTCCATTTGAACTCGATATTTTTATTCTCTTAAACAATTGTTTTGTAATGCTAGTTGCATTACTGACTCTATGATTTGTGATTCCGCAAGGTTTAGTCATATTCAGGTTCGTATTAAGCTCTTAGTCAGCTGTGTAATTCCACATTTACCAGGCTTAAGTCAAGTATCCACCGACACATTTAGAGGGTGTTGATACGGTTACAAGACTGGGAAACTTAATTGTGTCCATCGTTACAGATACTGTAATGCTTGAACGCTTGCATCTGCTCCATTTGGACTCTAAATATTCCTCAACTAAGTCATTGTCTCTTCTCAACTGTTTGTTTTCCCACTTGAGATTGTGTATGAAAACAAATTCTAATTCGGCTGTCTGTTTGTCCATTTCACAGATAATGCTGGAGTCATCGTCAACCCAAAGGGAGAAATGAAAGGTACTGTTCTATTAATACTTAACATTAGCATAATTCAGAAATCAACTGTTCTTCTTTTGACATCATGAGATTCTCGGGTCAATACCTTATCAGAAATTGTGGCTTGTGTGTGTGTATTTTTTTAGGTTCTGCAATCACCGGTCCTATTGGGAAAGAATGCGCAGATCTCTGGCCAAGGATTGCTAGTGCTGCCAATGCTATTGTCTAAGATAAGATCAATCACTGCTCGGTTTTTGCCGGCATTTGATTATCTATCTAGATCTTTCTGGAGCTCGAAGTATATCAAAACAAAGTTTGAGAATTTTGTTAGCATGGTTTTATTATTTTCTGACAATATGTATGACGTTCAAAGATTTGTTTATTTAGACATTTTTCTCAGTCTTTGCAGCTCTAGTATTCGATTTGTCTTTGTCAATTGAGCAATAAAAGTTATCAAACCTGGACAAAATTTTAAGTTGTAACACATTATCAGTATTCAGTGGTATAGAGACTCTTTGTTATAAAATTAATGAAAACGTTAAAAATAAATTATCAATAAGTAAATTTAATTATAGTTGCAACGGACGTAGCTCTGGCTATGTATAAATGCTAAAGCAATTGTGAAAGATTGCAAAACGGGGACAACTTTGCCTTGAATTGAACGAAGTACAGTCCTCCTCGAACATTCACAATCGTTAATACAGGCGTCTCATGTTTTGATCCCTGAAACAACACGAAAGAAAACTGCTAACATCATCAACCTCTAGTTTGATCTTACATTATCAAAATAATGTTAATATTTTACCTCTGTGAATAGCTCGAAGAGATTGCAATGGTCTTTTTGTGGTTGGCCGCCTTTAAAAAGGGTTAAGGGACAACCCAAGTCCCATCCTCCACAGTCGCAGTTTCCTTCAGATTTCCATCTCTCTATCAAACTCAAAGGTCCATCGTCAGGCCCTCCATGAATCCCCGAAGGAATCACAACATCTAAACTTTTTAAAGATCTTGAACTTTCACTCTCAGTTTGGACCAACGACGATTTCTTCAAGAACTTCAATCCCCAACCTCCAGTTTCTTCTTCAAGAAACTCTTCTTTCACAACAACAGCTAATGTTTCAAGATTTGGTGGAAGGTTGTTTTCAAAGCTTGGTTCTTGGAATTGCTGATCCCAAGAACATCTCAATCTTGAGATACTTTGATTGTTCTTGATTACATCGACTACTTTTTTAGACAATCCTCTGTTTTTCTTCCTACACGGTAGTATCTGCGAATGCTCGCCATTGCTAATGAACAAAACAAACTCTCTCTCTATGATTCTCTCATTCAACGATGAACGTGAGAACAATGTTGATACCTTTATTCTACCAACTAGATGTGATGATGATGATGATGATTCTTCTCTTTGCAGATGTATCATATACGAATAGTCTAAATCAGTCTGATCTTTAACATTGCTGCTCAAGCTCGCCACATAAATATATTTTTGGTTCTCTAATTTGAAAACAAAACGAGGCATTCCATTGGCTCTCATAGTGAACTGAAGGGTTCCCTGAGAAATGTCTATAGATGGAGACGAGGAGATTTTGCACGATATAGAGATTACCTTTTCATGCATCGTTTCGGATTGAGAACTTCGAATCCGGGATTCAGCCGCATTGTTTTGTCTGAAAAAATGACTTGGAGAAGTAGAGACCTCACATGATACTCTGGGACTGTTTTTAACAATCTGTAACCACTTTCCGCTGCTCAAAACCGACAAGTGTTGTCGATCTTTCTGTAGAATCAAGTTTCTCGACTTCAATAAGCCATATTCGCTTGATGGATTCACATCATTGCTGACATTCATCAATGGATCTTCATTCTTTTGAGCTTCAGGAGTATCATCCTCCATCTTTCACCTTGCTTTGCTCAATCTAAAAACCGAGCTCTATTGTCGAATTCGAGATATAAACAAGAGGAATTTCTAAACAATAAAAAATCTGAAAGACAAATAAATATGAACATATGATATAACTCCTAAGTGAATAACTAACAAAGATTGGGACAGTATAAACTCAAGAACTGAAAGAATCATAGTGTAAGGACATGTTCTTATCCAAATTAGTAGTAAATCATTTACCGGCTTACATTTTCTTAACCAAATGCATCAAAGATTGGAAACAAACTTCAAAAGCAATATACAGAACCAAAAACAGAATTTGAAACCCAGAACTTATTTGGTAAAAAGCCAAAGCTTATATTATCAGAAAGTCAAGAAGCCAAAGTTCTTTTGAATATACATTTTTCATTGGTAACCTCTAGCCAAAATACTCGTTTTCAAAAGGAAAAAAAAAACCTTTTTCATTGCAATGCTTTTTACCTGAATCAAAACTGGATCAACGAAATATTTTCAACTAAGGTGAAAATTCTCCTTCTGGATTAATGCTCTTCTTTCGCCTGTCTCGCCAAATTTAAGGCATAAGCAAATTTCCCTGCTAAGGAATCATTGAGTAAGAAGAAAGTGGGCAAAGCTTTGAAGCAAGATATATGTGACTCAAAGAAATGGGTATTGTACAAAGCTAACGTGTTGTATCCACTTTTATATAATTTGATTTGATTTTTCATTGTTCCCACTTAAGTCTTGTTTTCTCAACTTTTGGTTAATTGGCTTTTAGTGGGAGGTGCGTGTGTGTTCGGTGGATCAAACAACACTTATGTCACTTTCTGTTAACTTATAACTATTATTTTTTTTTATCTCTGACCACAGTTTTGCATGAGAGCGGTCGACTTAAAAGTATGTTATTTTAAAGAATTGCTTTTTAATCATATGATTGGTCGAAATAATGTAATATCATGTTAAAATGTTCAAACTACTAAAGAACTTTTTTTGGGTTTAATCTACTAAAGAACTTGCTTCCAACTTAAATAACTTAGTTATCAACTGATGTGTTACGTTTTTAACGCATTTTAACCCGTGTTTTATATATATTCGAGTCTTTATCAAGTCTTTTAGTCCTTTTAGAGTCATTTCAGGTTTAAAGACGTTCCACAACGCGAAACGCACAAAAAGGAACTGGATCAACAAAAGCGGCAAAACGCAAAATCAAACTTTGAATTTTCCAGTCAAAAATAAACCAAAGTCCAAAACATGGTCTAAGATTCGTGATTCAAAAGAAGAAATAAACAAGGAAGAAACCATGATTGTTTTTCAAAGA
>PKML01077420.1:1049676-1109307 GCA_002933935.1 Eutrema yunnanense | reverse complement strand
TGTGGATACGATCCTAAAGTGCTACAACCGACTACCGTTATGATTGCGGTATACTGTGCACTCTAGTTATTAATTGACTTGGTGAAACCACAGCTAAAATCATCAACTTATCATTCTAATTCGTTATTCAATACTTTAATCGTACTAAGAACATCGTTAAACTGTCCGGGTTTGAGTGGGCTAGTGGTAAGAACATGGGGTGTGGAGTGCTTAACCACTTTCGCCCTGAGTTCGAACCCAAGCAACTACAACACTCTTTCTTGGACACCCACACGGATATGGACCCATTGCTTACGGCCCATTTGAAAACCCGGAAAGGGACCTATCCGTGGGTTGTCTTTCCCCCAGGGATTAGTCTGGACCCTTCCATAGGCCTGGGATGACCCTGAGTTACAAAAAAAAGAAAAAAAAAGGAACATCGTTAAACTGTTCTGATATAGTATTTATTGTGTAATAACTGCACTGTTCAAAGTATTATGAATGGTTGTAAATTGGTAAGTTTTGTCTTTTGTTCAACCAAATTGGAAAGTTAGCTATCTAATTGACTAATTTTTATAGTAGTTACAAAACAAGATTTTTCTACTAAAATAAACCCCATGCACAAAGAACACGTAAAACATTTCTATTTGAATTATTTTTTATATATACAGCATTTGAATTAAAGATTGGAGAGGTAAGTATATCTAAGATAATCTCCACTTATCTTATTATATAAAGTTATATGTTTTAAAATTGTTAACTCAACTAATCGTGACACATATCAACAGAGCCGGTTTAGACTCATGACAACATGGGCATTTGTTATGGGTCCAAATTTTTTTTTAAAAAATTATTTGAAAAATGGCCCAATTTTTTTTTTTTTGCCTAAAACTCATACATATAAGTAGAGACCGGATATAATTGATCAGATTCAAATATGTGTAAAAAAAATCTAAAAAAAATAATAATACTAATCATAAAATGTAAAGTTACTATAAAAAAATCCGTTGTGAAGATTCAGACATTTCTCTCATGCCATATTGAATACACTATGATCTGAAGAGTAACTTTGCAACAGAGGTTGAGAATGCTCGGGGATGATGCGAGATTTGAGGAATCCATAACCCATAAAGCACCCCTAAAGTATATAGAACCTAACCCCTAAACTATCCTCTTCAATAGTTACAATTATGTATATATGTTTTGTTTTGACCCCTTCGATCGTATAATTTTCTCCAAATTAGTACCGATTTTTCAGGAGATTAAAACTAGGAATCTGTAAACCAACCAACAAATTGACAAAAGTATTACTGTCTCGCATTGGGTCGTGGGGTTGAATCGAGGCACTCTTGTTCGACTTTTTGGTTGTATCTTGAAGTATATTTTACGCATTAATGTTTAAAATTCAAAATTCAAACATGTCAAGCTCGATATAACAAAAAAGTTTTCTGACTATAAAAAAAGTTTTGAGAAATGATCACCAATTCACAATTTACTGTTGGTTATGAGAAATGATCAAGAAAAAGCCAAAGTCTCATACAAAATACGCAAATTATTATTATTATACAAAGACCCATCAAATACAATAGACATCGATATCATAAATATCATCCCATGTTATATTAGTTATATCTACAAAATTTTGTAATATTCTATGTAACATAATCAAACCCTCTCTCTTCACTAGCTACAGTTTTATTCATCTCTCTCTTGTCTTACGTTCTAAATATCTCCGACAAAATATGAGTCATGCATAGCCAACAAAAAAAAATGTACTAGTAAATATACAAATAGACCTCTATAAAAAATACTATTCTTGTGATAATAAGACCATGTAATCAATCAACTCAAATCCAAGATTGGATTGGAAAATTGCACTTGAAAGAGTTCACACCACTTATGTGTGAAAATATGTCCGAAGAATCAACCAATTGTTCTTCTTCCTTTACCCCCACCTGCAAACCAAACCCCGGTCGTAAAACGGTTTATCACATTAAACCAAAAAATCATAAGGTTTTAATTGTATAATCGAACCAGATAAATCTTACATCATCATCGTCTTCTTCGTGATGGCCTGAAGAAGCTTGTCTATTTGGTTCACATAATTCATCGTTCTTTGCAAATCTTCCTCTAACTCTTGGACGACTATCTGCCAATGTCTTTCTACATGCATACTACCGAAACAAAATAAAACAAATTAACAAATCGGTATATGAATGACCAATGGTTTATTCGGGTTAATGATAATTAAGCACAGACACCTTGATTTTCTTGCTGAAATTCCTCTCGTTTCTCTTCTTCATGTACCTATGAATCTTCTCTTTCCTCTGCTCGGCGGAGAGTTTACCGACTTTGTTGAAACTCGCGTCGTCTAAACCGGTTATCTCTGTTCCTAACTGCGGAAGAACCGGTGTTGCCACCAGGTTCTCGCTACCGTCAAGAGCCTTTTTCGAAACAAAAACCGAAAACCGGTCAAAATCGGACGCAGGTATCATACCGGTTTATTTCAATTCTATATCTAATATCTATTTGCCACTTATATACCTTCCATAAATCGGGAATTTTCACACGATTAAGAAACAAAAAAAAACCTGGAATTAGTTGTCGAAATTGCAAAAAAAGTTTTGGAATTTATACCTGGAGATGATCTCCTGGATTGAAGATGGGTTTAATCGAATCTGGGCAGAACATTCCACCATTATCAGCCTGGATTTCCATCAATTGATCATGCGATGGTTTGAAATCAGAACCAAAATGGATACTCCCTGAGTACAAACCAGATCTGTCAATGCCTAAACCGGTGCTCATCATATTCCCGGTTACGGCCATGTAAGCTGGTAAACCGGGATTACCCAAGAAAGAGCAGGAAGGGGAAGTAGGGTTTAGGGAGCCAAGATTGTAACTTGGGACAGAAGAAAGACAATCCTCTTCGAAAGCCGATAAAGGCAGGGGCAGAGGATCACCGGAAGAGGAAGAGTAGAGAATGTTTGGAGGCTGATGAAGTTGAACCCCGGTGAAATCAAACTGGTCTTGGAGTTGATCGGAGACTGGGAATTGAATAGACGAAGAGAAATCGATGGAAGCTGTGATATCGTTATCGAAATCGTCTTGTGAATCAAATATGATCGATAAATCCCCGTTGTCATTATTTTTGTTGTTGTCTTCGTGATCTTGATTCGAACCGCTGTTGGATTTGTCTGGAAAGTTATTGTTGTTGTTTTCGACATAGCCACAAAAATTTGAAGCAGAGGTCACTTCAGAAGCATGATTAAAGGTATCTTGAAATAATTGTGGATCGCAGAAATCGAAGATTTGTGCGGTGAGAGGGCTTGTGATCTCATCCTACAAAATAAAAACAACAAGTTAAGATCGAATTAGCTGGAAAAAAAAAATAATAAAATGTTTACATGTACTTGTGTTTGAGACATACGTTGAAGGCTTGCATAAAACGCTACTTGGTCGGATTTTCTTGCGAAACAAGACACAGATAACTGGCCTAAAGGTTTGTTTTAAGTTTTTAACTTAAGACAGTTGTTTAGAGAGAAGTGGACATTTATACGATCAGATCTTTGTTGCTTTTTATCAAGAGGGAATCTTTTTTTTGTTGTATGCTAAGGATGGAGAGTTTAACGATAAAGAGGGAATCTAGAGAAATAAATTAGCGATAAGGAGGGAGAGTTTCCATAAAAGGAAAGTTTTTGGATTCTGGTGTTTCTTTTGCGTCGAGAAATCAAAACATTGCCAGGTAAGAAACCAACATCTGAAACTTTTTACAATAAAAATAAAGGCCTAAATAAGAACAAGAATCCTTTTTATTATACATTAATTAAGTACGAATTCATGTTGTGGGGTTTTCCTTCGAGATTATATACTAAGTATGAGTGGTTATTTTCTTGCGTTTATTAACATTAAAGTATGTTCACTAGAAGAGAAAAAAAATCTTATTTTGTATTTTTAACAAACATGAACCTAATACTTTAACATATATATGCAAAAACATTATGTAGTCAAATAAATATTTGATACAAAAACAGCTCATGTTGAAGTACTATAATTACTTTAAAAAACAGGTGTGGCATCTTTTGAATTCTGATTAACTGTTCTATTCTATATATGTCTTGTGACGATTTGTGGTTGGCTAGAAAGTACGTAAAACACCGTACAAAAGAGTTAGCCCTATAAACTTTATTCTCATAATTGTCGTTTCAGAGTTTTTGGAGATGAATAAATTGAAGAGAATAACCACACACACCCAAAAAAAAAAAAAAAATGTAAGAAGAATGAAGCATTTTGAAGAAAAAAAAAAATTTGGAATACATAATATTGATTAATTAAGAAAACGATGTTACCTAAAAGAAACTTAGATTTTAGAATAAAATAGATATTTCTTTCAAATTGTGCATAAACCTAATTCGATTTCTAGATAATAGATATTTTTTGGAGCGGTTTTGATACATATGCATGATGCACCAATCTGCTATTGATGCGATCATCGTATTACAAACCGAACAAAACAAATCTATCTATCCATTTATGTTCATAGACAGAATCAAATGCTTTTTAATCATTTAAGAAATGTAAGACATAGAATCTTTTTTTTTATATTTAATTAACGTAGTAGAAAAAAATATCTTCTTATATACCAATATAGAGGAATTAATATGCTTTCTATAAAAACACAAGGAAGAGAAACCATTCAAGGTCTCAAAACAGATTCAAAGACAAGCAATTAACATTGCAGAAATTTATTTTTCCATACTATAGAGAAAGGAATTAAAGATGGAGGAGATATTAAAATTAAGGAAATGTCAAAAAGAATTACCATCGAGAGCTGCTCATGAGACGAAATTACGTCCTGCGACATGTTTATGTGTTCTTTCTATGGACTCCAACAATTTTCTGGGAAAAAACTCGAGAGAGAAAATTTCCCAGGAAAAGGGAAAATTATTGAACGAGGCTTTCTTGAATGCTTTGTCGAATGTGGGAGGAGTGATGTCTGAACATGAAAAGCCATAGAATTAAAATACTGGGGGAAACAGATAATAATTAATTAAACAGAACAAAAACAATTCTGTTTAAGACAGAGAAGAAAATAAATTTCTTACAGCTTTCTGGAGAAACTAATTGGAGGTTATGGAAGTTAACGTAACCATTTATATATACTTTTGGTTAAACGTGTATGTATATGTGTATGTATGTAAACTGGTGTGTGTAAATGTCATAATGCCTTGAGAAATGCCACGTGGAAATTAGCGTTAAACGCGCTGGTCCTAGGAGTTTCTCCCTTAGCGTGACGTGGCGTGTTGCAGTTGGAGAAAATCGGGTATATTTTGAGTTGACGTGGAAATTATGGTCCCACCTAAGTGGTGACTTTGTTGACCGGTAATGGAGTTTGACCCAATTCTTTTGTTTCCGATGATTTTGACTTTTTGACTCAAAGTTGTACTAAATTAAGCTTTCTATTTATAGAATTGGCTTTTCTATTTTTTTTTCTTTTTTCTGTTTGGCAAATTTTACTTTTCATTTTCTAATCTAGTTTACTTGGCTGCTTTTTTTATGCTGCTAAGAAGTGGAAAAGAACAAAAACAAAAAACGACCAGGTCAGTGAAATATTGAAAAAAACTTAGATACATTAGATCGTTCAAAGTCAAATATATTTATTTCATGAAAAAAAAGTTACGTGATGCTTAATTAAATTCCAGAGCCGAAAATTTCATATAAAAATGGTTTCCTCTAGATAAAAATTCCATGACAGTGATATTTTTAGCATATCATGCTTCGAGGGTGTCGTTTTCTTAAGTTGTTGTTTTTCTTACAACCATAATCAAAAATATTGAACTGATCATAACATGTGAAAAGATAAATTTATAGATCGGAATAGTGATCGAGGTAACGTAAAGAAAGGGTATGCTTGCATCAAGGTCATTTAAATTATCCAACAAAACTACAAATAATACAATATTGAAAAACATGGTAATTTTCTTTTTAACCAGACTCATTATCATGAAACTGTATTTGATAAAAGATAACCCACTTTTCCATGTGTTTTGTTTTCATTTATTTCTGCCAATAATATGTATTCTGTCGAGTTTAAATTTGAATATTAACAACAACAACATTAGCATAATTTATATCTTCTAATTTTATTTAATAAATATTATTTATAAGAACTGAAAAATGTCTTCAAGAAAAACATACTAGTATTCAATTGATTTGTTGTGGTATTGGCTGGAACATCGCTTGTGAATATCTTATTCGGTCTGATCTGTGAAGTGTGTGAAGCATTGAAAATCATTGGCATGAGTATCTAAGTATTTTCTCCTTTAAAATGTATCCAAAATTTGATTCCAAAATAATTTGTTTCTAATACAATACATATCACCGCTCACGAATTTGTTTATTATACTTTTATAATATTTTAAATCGGGGGTAATGGAGTTGCGATAAATTATTTAAAGAGAAAAATAAAAACAGCTACTTGTTGGCAAAAAGAAAAAGATACAGCTTGAGATCAAAGCTGATTTGATGAATCGATACTTTAGAGATATGTATGAACAATAAAAAGCAATAAGAGATATTAAGAGTAGCATTGAAGTATATATGATAAGTTAAATTAGTTAGAAAAAATTGTTTTACTTTTTTTAAAAAAAACTTCATGAATTTCTAACTTTAAACCAATTGAGAACTAGTAGATTAAATCATGTTTCTCATTTATGATTTTTATTTGTAGGTTTCATTTCATCTCTAATATGAAATGAAATGAACTTCTAACTTTAAACTATGAAATGTTTAAAGCTTCATGAACTTTTAACTTTACACCAATTGATAGCTAGTATACTGCAAATTCAGAAAATATTTGAATCTATGGAAAAAAATGTTGAATCTTTTGCAAGTCAGAATGCAACTCCACCACCTCCACCACCACAATCCACGTAATCAAGTTATGCTGCTATTTCTCCTTAGTATTGTTTACTTTGTATTTTATTAGGACTATTTCCTTTAAATTGTGTTTGTTTCGTTTGTATTTTATTAAGACTATTTCTTTTAAATTGTGTTTGTGTATTAGCTATTAACTTTGTTTTGGATGTTAGTTTATTAATTAATATTATCATTTGCTTATTATATTTTACTTTTAATGTTTATTGCATATTATTTAAATTTAAGAAAATGGGGGTACAATTAAAATAGAAATATTTGGTTAACATTTGTGACTAAATTTTAATGGTTTTCACATTTCCAATTTTATAATAATTTGTAACGGTTAGGTAAGAAAAAAACGTCATAATATAAATCAAATAATGACAATTATTTGTTATAATGTAGTCACTAATTGTGATGGAGTTTGTGATATTATTGTGGTCACAATTTGTAATGGATCATTGACATAAATATTGTAATAATTTGTGATACAAATGTGACTATTTTTTGTCACATTTTGTAACTTAATTGTGATAGTATCGTTTGTCACGAATTGTGTCATTTCTATGACTATAAATTAGTCACGAATTGTGATGAGATTTGTGACATTATTTTGGTCATAATTTATGACGAATCAATGACTAAAATATAGTAACAATTGGTGACAAATATGTGACAATATTTTTCGGCACAAATTGTGTCGTTTTGTAACTATTTTAATGTCGTCACAAGTGGTGACGAAATGTTACGTTATTATTCGTAACAAAATTTTGTTACGTTTTTTGAGATGAAATTGATTTGTGACGGTTTTATTGTGATGTTTTAGAAATTGTGACATTTTCGTCACAATATAAATTTTGTGACGAAATATTTATATATTGTGACATAAAAAATTATAACAATATTTACTTTTTTATATAGTGGTAGATTAATTCATGTTTTTCATTTATGATTGTTTATTTGTAGGTTTCATTTCATCTCTTATATGAAATTCCTAACAAATTCACTCATCTTATGTTAGATGTAAACTTCTAACATATATATTATGTTGAATCTTAAATAGCGTTTATTCTGGTTGATTTCGAATCAAATTCTCACTATATAAGTTTGATGATATACTTTATTACAATTCTTCTACTTATTTTACATTTATGTTTATGTTAAAGTTTGTGAAATTTTAATTTAAAATTAATTTATAACGAGTAAATTGATCTATGTTTTATATATATTACTTTTTTTGTTTGTTTTATATTACTTTAACCCAAGTATATAATGTTGATATGAGTTTTATAACATATTGTTATGTTGGTTCGATTTTAGATATAGAAGAGGGATGATTTGAGTATTGTAAAGTTGTCACAATTATATTATGAACAACTACTTTCAGACAAGACTATAAATTCAAAAGTGTAAATTTTTTAAATAAAATAAAAACATAATATTTGTTTTTTGAAAAAGGTTTATGTGATATAATTATAGTAAACCATAAATAGTTTAATACGAACAATGATTTTATTCATAAAGGTTCTTTGTTTTTAATCTAGGTAATGCAGTTATTTTTTGGATTATGAGAATACAATTTTTATGTAAAGAGAAAGAACCTGTCGTACGTGCAATGGGAATGGCCCGCAGGGGTGAAACTATTATCCGGTATCCGATATCCGATCTGATCAGATCCGAAAATCCGAATATTCGAGGGGGTCGGATAAGGATCCATATAGTTAAATTTTGAGATCCGGATATCCGATCCGTATCCGACTCCGTTAAACATATTAAAAATATACTATATTTTATTAATATTTTTTTAATATGATGAGATTTATATATATATATATAAATAAGTTTTAAAAACATTTATAATAACAGATTTTATTTTTTTTTACAAAATATTGTAAAAATTGTTTTTTAATTATTTTTTATAATTTTTATCATATTTTATAATTTTTATCATTATTTTAATTTTTAAATATTTTTATTGATCCGGATATCCGTGGATATCCGGATTTTCGGGAGGATATCCGAAATCCGGATATCCGAGCTCCCCGGATCCGGATAAGGATATCAAAAAAATCCCGGATATCCGGTCCCCGAATATCCGTTCCCAGCCCTATGGCCCGTACCTTATCGTCCTACCTTATTTGTAGACTTTTTTTTTTTTTGACAAAAATCTCTTATTTAACTTGACGATAATATATATGCATATTATTTTAATATTATAAGCCATGTCGATATATAGTAGAATTGTAAATACGAACTCTGATATGAATTATTAAAAAAAAAAAAACGAAACTCTGACGATTTAGGATAGTTATATGCATTATGCAAACAAATTATGTAAACTATTCAGTTTTAAGTTTCGATCAAATGAGCTTGGAATTTTATAAATATTTATTACGGGACTAATCATGATAAGATTCTGTATGTTTCGTAATTGGAATCTAAAACATAGCTAGGAAGACAATAAGCATCGCATATATAGGGTTTCCCTTCCCTTTGTTCTTCTCTCAAAGCTTCATTTTGTACGTTCAAAACATTTCCGTATTAATTCGTGTTTACTTGTTTTTTATGTCATCAAATTTACTTGTTTTACACAAACAATCAGATATTTTATGTGAAAGGAATCCCTTTTTTTCAATGGCTTGTACTATTTAATAGTAATCGGTAATGGTTTTCTTTATTATTAAGATAATTTCGTAGCATATTTTATTTATTTATCATGAAAGATGAAGTTATTATATACTTCATTTTCTCTTTATGAATTCTAAACGTTGAAATCATTTTGATTATAGAAAAAAGAAAAATCTTATAAAATAGCATCAACAATTTAGGTATTTAACCAAGTGGTGGTAATATGATGGTTCCTTCTCGATGGAAGAGTCGGCCCTATTGGTCCATGTCAATGATCGACTTTTCGCGGGAACAAAATTATACCAACACAATTATTTGGTCACGTGGGGTGTAACTGGACGGTCTCATACCCCTCGAAAGATTAGTATGAGCCCATTAAAGACTTGGGATTACTCCCAAGTTCGTAAAGAATAACAAAAAAAAAAAAAAACTTCTATTTGTCAAAAAGAAAGGGATGAAACCAAATCGTTTTACTAATAGGCTTGATAGAAAGCCCAAATGCTCACAAATCATGCCATCGTAAAGGCCCAAATGTTTTTTTTCTTAACGGGCTAAAGGCCCAAATGTTTATAGCAAGAAATCTCTAACTTGCCCTGAGCGTCTCATATCTTTTGCATCTTTCTCTCTCCGTCTTCTCTATCCTCCCGGCTTCCGCGATTTTGTTTAGTTAGCGCCGGACCGGAGTAGATAAACCCTAGCCCAGCCACTAAAGTGGTTGCTCTAGCCTCACCGATCAATCTTCTGGTGCTGCTTATTCCTATTCCTCTTATTCATTCATACTAAGATGAACTGCGCAAGTAAGGCTTCTTGTCGCTTTTCTCTTTCTTCTCTATTTGCAGATTTAGGGTTTTATTTTGGGTGGTTTCTGTTGATGACACTGTGATTTTTTCTCGGACAGTTTCCGGCGAAGTTCCGGAGGAGCCTGTGGTTTCCACGAAGTCGGGTTTGCTATACGAGAAGCGGCTAATCGAGAGGCATATATCGGTAAGCTCTTCGCTTTTCTTCGTGGTTCGCCTCCTATCTAGGTTTTTCAGCTGTTTACCCTCTCTTACCTCTGTATCTGCTTTAGATAATTTCTTTGTACCAGTGTAAAAGTTCAAAATTCTGGGTGATGTACACTTTCTGGAACTAGTGCGATCCTTGTATTCTCCATGATTTGCACATTTTTCAAAATTTTCCTTGGTTAGATTTTAGATTTGTCAATGCATCTGGTTTTATACTCTTATGGGAACTATTAAGATCCTTAGTAGCTTTATAAAATGCTTAATAGTTAGACATTGATACTTTATATCCGGTTTCCAGGATAAAATCTTGGTTATGTATCTGTCAACGATGTCCCTGGTAAAAAATTATAAATTGCTTTTGGTACCCCTGTAGGATTATGGGAAATGCCCGGTTACTGGTGAACCACATACCATTGACGACATTGTTCCCATCAAAACTGGAAAGGTAATGCACCTGGTGGTATATGATTTGTCACAGAGCAGTATTTGCAGAAACTTATTGTAGCCTGATTCGCTCTCTGGGACCATTTTGCAGATCGTAAAACCAAAACCATTACACACAGCTAGCATCCCTGGATTGCTCGGAATGTTCCAAACTGTAAGCTTTTATATTGTTTGCTATTATTTGTTTTCCACACCTTTTTGTGGTTTTATGCTTGCTTTTCTTCTTGGAAGGTTCGCTTTGAAATTTTTCTTCTCTTTCTTATAAGGATCATATAGAGTTATATGGATCTACGAACTTGATAGATTATACAGGGTTAGGTCCACGTGGCTGTTTAAGTTATTTAACATATCAGATTTGTAGTCTACTCTTTAGCGCAGCTGGTGCTTGAATCAGTTGTCAATTTATTACTCCTACCAATATAGAATTGTTCACCAGTAATGTTGAATTAGGCAAAATAAATGCTTAAAAGTTTTATCTATTTGTTTTACTTGCAGGAATGGGACAGTTTGATGCTATCAAATTTTGCACTGGAACAGCAACTGCATACTGCGAGACAAGAGCTAAGTCATGCTTTATATCAGGTAATTATGATTAAGTGCCTGTGCCACCACCTGTATATGATTTACGTATATTTTATCATGAAGCCCAGTTTTCTTTTCCTGGACGTTTCCATTAATTATTAGTGATAAAGGTAATTGATGGATTTTTTCGGGGGTACACTTTTCCTTCTGTTTGCAGCATGATGCTGCTTGTCGTGTGATTGCTAGGCTTAAAAAAGAAAGAGACGAAGCACGACAATTGCTTGCAGAGGCTGAAAGGCAGTTACCTGCAGCCCCTGAAGTTGCCACAGCGAATGCTGCTCTTAGTAATGGTAAACGAGGTATGCCTATACATTATTCTTCTCAAAATAAGTTGGGTATGTAGTCATTTCTCTGTTACTGTAACAAGTTGCTATGTTTTATTGTTGCAAAATAGCTGCTGATGATGGTGAACTGGGGCCCGATGCAAAGAAAATGCGTCTTGGAATTTCGGCTGAAGTTATAACAGAATTGACAGATTGTAATGCTGCTCTTTCCCAGCAGCGTAAAAAGAGACAGGTAATGCACTTAGCTTCACATCTATTAGTATCTATTCTTGGTTGGAAAGTAGAGTTCATGAGAGAACTACATGCTAACTCTGTATTTTATTATTCATACCATTCAACGGATACCTCTATTTGTATTTTGTATTCTATTAGATTTTGCGTGTGGATTTTCTGTCTTAATACTTTTTCCTCATTGGTTCTCTAGATCCCTCCAACATTGGCTTCAATTGATGCTCTGGAGAAGTTCACCCAACTCTCAAGCCACCCACTTCACAAGACCAACAAACCTGGTATATTTTCAATGGACATCCTACATTCCAAGGTTTGACACCTGTAGCTTCTCTATTTTCCATTCATCACATGATGATGTTTTTCTCTGTTCTGGGAAGTCACTGCATTGAATTGATGATCAGGATGTCATTGCTACCGGGGGAATTGATACAACTGCCGTTCTCTTTGATCGTCCTTCAGGACAAATCTTGTCAACGCTGACTGGTCATTCAAAGAAGGTCTGTGTTTTGCCGTACATTTTTCTTTTAACTTTTCCTCTTTAGTTTGTGCCTGACATGCATTGTTCCCTTTGCAGGTTACTAGTATTAAGTTTGTAGGTGACACTGATCTTGTTTTGACTGCTTCATCGGACAAGGTAAGTCAAGAATATATACAGGCCTAAAATCTGATGGTTTTATATAGTTTTTCTATGTAGTGCTTGTACAACATCTGTATAGGAGCTTCTCTTGTCCTTTGTTGAGTATTGCATGATTTTAATGAGTAGTATAGAGGAGATGAACTTGTTTATTTAAAGTCTATAATTTTTTTTAGTTGCTGCTCACACAACCGCTGTGAAATTTAGTTCTTGTATGATAATGAGTAGTATAGAGGAGATGAACTTGACAACTTGTTTATTTAAAGTCTATAAATTTGGTTCTTGTATAAGTCATCGTGTCATGTTTGAAAAACTGATTAGACTATCTAGAGTGATCCTGGTGATACACGTCACCATAAAAAGCTGACTTACCTTATAAATCGTGGTGCTATCTTTAAACAAATTGTTTAAACACCTAGCTTGATGCATTTCATACATAAATTTGGTTCATCACACCATTGATCGTTTGTAGTCTCTCTTTGTTATGGTTGATCATAATGATATGCATCACCGTTTGTCTGATGGGTATTAGTTTGGTGTTTTGACACTCTGCAGACAGTCCGTATCTGGGGGAGTTCCGAGGATGGGAACTATGCCTGTAGACATACATTGAAAGATCACTCTGCAGAGGTAAGGATGGAATTGAAGAACTTAGGCTACGGTCACATATAATTTTACCTGTAATACATATATTTATTCTGTTATAACGTAAAAGCAATGATGTGCTTTTCAGGTGCGAGCTGTAACTGTCCATGCAACGAATAAATACTTTGTGTCGGCATCGCTTGACAGTACCTGGTGCTTCTATGATCTGTCCTCCGGTTTATGCCTTGCCCAGGTTGCCAAACTGATATCTGTTTTTCCAGTTTCAGCTTTTCTTTTCGTATGCTAAAATAACAATGTTTATAGAAAGAATGAGAAACATTATGTGAAATAAGACTCATTAGAAATAACCCTTTTCTTCAACTTGCCATTCTCATGTGTGTTGTTATTATTCAGGTGACGGATGATTCCGAAAAGGTGGATTACACGGCTGCTGCTTTCCATCCTGATGGTCTCATACTTGGAACTGGTACCGCTCAATCTATTGTCAAGATTTGGGATGTAAAGAGTCAGGTAGAATCCCCTTGACCTTTCTTGTACATCAACTCTTGAGATCATCAACCGTTTTTCAGTATTCTCCATTTGTGCTCACCTCAATTTCATCTATTTCTATCGGCTAATAGGCAAATGTGGCGAAGTTTGGTGGACACACTGGAGAAATCACATCTGTATCATTTTCTGAAAACGGCTATTTCCTCGCGGTGGGTACTTTGACCCAACTAAATAGAAAGACGAAAATCACCAGCTTCCACTTGTACTGACCAATTTTTTGTTTGTTCTTGAAACTGTTCAGACTGCTGCTCTGGATGGTGTTAGGTTGTGGGACCTGCGCAAGTTGAAGAACTTCCGAACATTTGAATTTCCAGATGCAAACTCAGGTATTCAACTGCCTGAGCACCTCTTGCTAGTCCACTTTGTTGATTGTGGTTTTCATTTCTAAGACAAGAATGAAATGTTTTGTGCAGTGGAGTTTGACCATAGCGGATCTTATCTTGGCATTGCTGCTTCAGATATAAGGTGAGGTTTACATTGATACACAAATGAAATGATTTGATCTAGGAGCTCACACGGTAACGAAATATTCAAAGAATTGTGGAATTTCAAGAATATGTTATCACCAGAAATACACTATGGGTGTATGTATATGTTTCTCTTGCAGATCGTACTAATAAAAGCTTATGTGTTTCAATGTTTTAGAGTATTCCAAACGGCCAGTGTTAAAGCAGAGTGGAACCCATTCAAGTCTCTTCCCGATCTATCCGGTACAGGTAAATGACATATGATTAAGCTCACTGTTATTCCCTCCATTTTTGAGTCTATATTGCAGACATTGTGAATCATCCATGAACTTGCAGGTAAAGCAACATGTGTTAAGTTTGGTCCGGATTCCAAATACATAGCAGTCGGCTCAATGGACCGTAATCTGAGAATATTTGGTTTACCTGGAGATGACAATACCGAAGATTCTACACAAGATTCATGAAAAGATATATCCCCAAGTCTCATTATCAAGAGTAGCTAAATCCTCAATTCTCTCGATTTATGTTGTATCTTTACAGTTCTTCTTTGGTATTCTTTGGCCCTTGAAAATCCTGAGCTCTCTCTTTCCCTTCCTCCATATACAACTTCAAGTCCAAAAGATTCTATAACATCATCTTAACGTAAGAATCTGCAATTCATCTTTGTCTCTTTGATCTGAAAGAATCCATATTTTGTTTTTTTCCTTCTGTTTACTACTTTATCCTTGGCTGCTCACTATATATTTTAAAATGAAACGTGTATGAATAGTTCAGCAAGTCTGTGGGACATAAACATACGAAATCTGAAACTTTGAACAGTAATAATTATACCTTGGTGTTAGTGTTATATATAGAAAGTTGATAGTTAGATATTCTTTTTACTTTTGCGGGGAAATGGTTATGACTTATGAGTATGAGACAATGAAATGAAGACAAAAAAAATAGTGATGGTGTGTTCATAGAAATTAGAAAAATCGTGAGACAGGACAGAGATTTTGACTGTGCTCTGGTCAAAAAACACACTTCACAATCTTCGCATTCTCCCACCAATCTCAGATTCCTTTTCACTTCCTCCAACTCTCTCTCTCTCTCCTGCCTTTTTAGTTTTCCATTAATAGCCCATCTTTTTTTTATTCCGTTATTAGTTAATTTTTTACTAACATAATTTGGTATCAGTTATCAAGTGCAAGAAAGTTTGCATCTTTCTCTACTCAGTTTCCAAAATAACCAACCTTGCAAACCAGATTGTTACAAAGTAAGTCCTTGAAATGACTTTTAACTTTGAATTAGATTCAAAGGCCACTAGTAGTAGGTGGTAAAAAGGAGGCTAAGCAATAAACAAACTGTTACTAAAGCTTTCAATCAACAATTATTTATTGTTTTTGCTGTGCAGTAAATCAAAACATTGTACCGTCTCAGAACTGAATGGCTCAGAAGCATTCATTAATAGAGAAAAAAGAGTCTCTCTCTCTCTCTCCCCCCTAATCTCTTCTCACACGTCTGTCTTAGAGAGAGAAAGAGTGGCCACCCAAAGCCAAAAACAAGAACGGCAGAAACCTAGAAGACAGACAGAAGAACAAAAATAAAAGCTTTACTGAGCCACCAAGCAACCAATTACATAAACCCATAAACCAAAAATCCCACAAAGATTCCATCTTTCACTTCCTACAATGAGAAAGCCAATGATTTGATTTTCCCAATCTTTTCTTCTAAAAAAACACCCTAAAGAAACACAGACCACAACAACCAGAAGAGCCCAGTCCACACACGAAATGGGTCTTTCAATCTCATTCATCATCACCATCTTCTTGATGAGTCTACTGTTTCCAGATCTCAATGTCGTAGAATCTGCAACAACCGAATACACAACCTTAATCTACAAAGGATGCGCGAAACAGCAATTCTCAGATCCATCTGGTTTATACTCACAAGCTCTCTCTGCTATGTTCGGCTCATTGGTCTCTCAATCCACTAAAACCAGATTCTACAAGACCACTACAGGAACAAGCCAGACCACAATCACTGGTCTCTTTCAGTGTAGAGGAGATTTGAGCAACCATGATTGTTACAACTGTGTTAGTCGTCTTCCTGTTCTATCCGACAAGCTCTGTGGCAAAACCATTGCCTCTAGGGTTCAGCTTTCCGGCTGTTATCTTCTCTATGAAGTCGCTGGCTTTTCTCAAATTTCAGGTAACCCTTCTTTCCTCTTCTTCTTCTTCTTCTTTCCTTGGCTTCAATCGAACCGGAAATTGAATTCCTCGGGCTCGTCGATTTAACCTTTTATTACACTAACCATTGGTTGGTCAGTTATATAAACCGCCTCCTGGGATCACAATCGAATCGGGAGAAACATCCTCGATTTGAATTATCGCTTCGATTAAACCAGAGAAAGAAAGTTTCAAGTTTAGGTTTTTATTTGGCAATTGGACCGGTTACGGTGAAAAACTTGGCTTGTTTTAGATTACCGGGTCGTTTCAGTTTAGGTTACCAATTGGACCGGTTTGGTTTCGCTTGAAACATAGATTTCCGGTTAAACGTTTGCAGGGATGGAGATGCTGTTCAAGACTTGTGGGAAGAACAACATCGCCGGAACAGGATTCGAGGAGAGGAGGGACACGGCGTTTGGGGTGATGCAAAACGGGGTCGTTTCAGGACACGGATTCTATGCAACAACTTACGAATCTGTCTACGTTTTAGGACAATGCGAAGGCGATGTCGGAGATTCCGATTGCAGCGGGTGCGTCAAGAACGCACTCGAGAAAGCTCAGGTCGAGTGTGGAAGCTCAATCTCCGGTCAGATTTACCTACATAAGTGCTTCATCGCATATAGTTATTACCCAAATGGTGTCCCAAGGAGATCTTCTTCTTCGTCTTCTTCGTCCAGCTCTGGCTCTTCGAATTCAGATCCTTCGTCTTCTCCAGGTGAGATTTTGATGCTCTCTCGTTGCTAGTAATTTTTTAGCGAAAAAGAAAGAAATGTGGGCCTTAATCTATAGTAATTGGTAACAGTTATTCTTTGGGAGTTTTCAATTAATAATTCATATGATTCTCTATTCCTAGCCATATAGGGTATGCAGTTCAATTAATAATACTCTATTTATCATGGCTTTCATTAAATACAGGGCATGAGAAGATCATATTATTTTCTTCAAAAGTACTTTTGGTATTATCAACATTATTTTTTTTGATGGGTTCATGAACATAGTACATTTGAGATTAAATATCGATGACAAAATATGATAAAAAAATATGACAGGAGCAACAGGCAAGACGGTGGCAATAATAGTAGGAGGAGCTGCTGGTGTTGGCTTTCTTGTCATTTGCTTGCTTTTTGCCAAAAACTTGATGAAGAAGAAACATGACGGTACCATTTCTCTCTACTTATACATAACCATTATTGATTATACATACCAAACACATGCACATGTGACCAAGAATATAATAAAGGGAGATTATATTGAAATGTCATTACAATTATTTTTTGTGCCAGATTATTGAAGATGGGGGGGGGGGAGGAAGAGAACAAAAGGAGTCTAATCCCTCACAAGAGAGGCACAAGTTTTTTTTTGTTTTTCTTTCTTTTTTGAGATGCTTATTAGATTCCCTAGTCCAGATTTTTTTTAATTTCATGAAAATTGTTATTATAATTTATTTTGTTTTTGCTAGTTCAGCTTCTTTAAGGACCATTTAGACCATCCACATTGCATAGACACAAAACGAATCACGTCGCGACACGTCATCAATCTTTTGGGAAGACTTGTGTCTCGGATGCTGATGGTAATGTTCAAAAAAATACTTTGAAAAAAGGGTTTTGTTTTTCTCAATCAATTGCACTAACTATTTCAACTGACCAACATTACCATTTTTTCTTCTTAAATGAATCTCAGGTAATTTTCCACTAAAGTTGCCAATTAATAATAATAATAATGCTTTAACTATATTATTCTATTAATAAGTACTATTTTCTACGCATAAGAAGAAAGTAAGTGCAAATTCCTACAAAACTATGGGAGATAACGTGCGTATGAAGAAGCATTTATATATTACATCGCTGGAAGATTAAAGGAACAATCGGATTTTATATTCTCTCTAAAATTAGGCTTTATTAACTAACAGACGCACTCCAAAGCTAACGTTGCTTTCTTCCCACTTCAAATGGCTGTGGAGTAATCTTTTGCTCTCAGAAGAACACACACAGATGTACATACTCTGTACCGAAGAAGAAGAAGTCTTTATTTTCTTGAGCAAGCTCTGAGAAGTGAGAAACACACACCGAGAGAGAAATATTTCAGTTTGATTCCGCCATTGATTACGTATGATACTCTGCATCCTCCTATTATGTATCAGCACAAGAGGAGAGGTAAAGCCAGCTCACCTTAAGAGGCCCAGAAAATGACCCATTAAGAAGTGGCTTCTTTATGGGATCAAGTTCTTCTAGAAGTTATCGTTTTGGGAGGACAAAGACAAGGAAACGTATTGAGAAGGAGGCGTTAGGCTGCTCAAGGGGAGGACAAACCACGTGACCTGTCTACCTGCTTTTCTATTTATAGTTTGATTATGTTGAGATTTGCTTTATCGAGTATTTACTCTTTTTAGTAAACTAAAAATTCAGAGTTTAGAGAATATTCTAATTGTCAAATTAATTGAAAATTTGAGTGTTAAAACTAGTAGAAAAGTGAAAAGACAAATGAAACATGTGACACCTCTAACGATCTAAAAGACGGGATGTCCATGTCTAATTTGGTTTCACAATTATACAGCTAAAACACCAAAATTCTTTAATTAATCTAACAACATAAAATATTCTCTTAAATGGTTTCAGTTTAAAACATCAAGTGTAACATGATAGTAGTGTGAGTAGACAAGCGCAATATTACCTTCATGAGTCGAAAGCGTACATACTGGTTTGAAGCAACACCATACGACCTGAAGATTAGTTGACATTAGTACGAGAAGCGAATTGTCAAGCAAAACAGAAGTTTAGGTTTTTTTCCCTCATCTTATGTCTCACCATATGTTTTATAGAAGGCTCAAGTTTTAGTGCCCAGTCTATTGCTCGCTCGCACTTTTCCTCCAGATGCAAGACAGCTACTGGTTCATATAAACCGAACATGTTTAGAAATCAGCATTTCACAAGAACATTAAACCATAGATTGATTTCTACCTGGAAAGAAGCGGCGATATCATCACAGTTTCTTCTGTCTTCGTTTGTTGCAAAAGAGAGTGGACATTTAGCATCGCTGCACATCCAAAAGACCATTATTTTCTTAACACAAAGCTTCCTCATATGTGACGTAACACAGAATAACCGAAGCTGATTATAAAATCTTGATTATTATAAACGTTACATTTCTTTGGCTTCAATGGCTAGCCTCACTTGTGTCTTCAAGCCAGCATAAGAAAAGTTGCAATATCTATGATGTTTCATCGGAACCTGATAAAACAAGGTAACAACATAACATAAATGATGCACACAATGAGTGGAACAAGAAAAAAAAAAAAATCTAAACAGCGAGCAAACCAGTTTCACTTACATTAAACTTAACAGATTTTGCATCACCCTCCAGAGCAAGTTCTTCAACAGCTGGTCCACCACTCCTTCGCATATCAAGGTCGAGCCATTTTGCTGTCTTGTCAAATGCTTCGCATATAGCATCATCTATTGTAGTCCCAAGTTGTGTGTACTGACCAAGCTTATGAGCAAGAACTAGAAGATTGTGCCCACCTACAAAGGAAAAAACAGAATTGTTTTTTTATAGAAACCTAAATCCTCCTTTGATATTTCTATTCTGCTACTAGAAAGCATTCAGGTAATACCTGATATAAGCAATGCCATGAAAGGAAAACTTAATTCATGTTCAAGTAATCTACAAAGACAAATCAAAAGCTGATGAGCAGTTCAAGTAGGCTTGCAATGCTTTGTAAGGGAAAAAAGTCTATAATACCATATCGATAACCCGAGAGTGTGCTTCTTCAGCCTGTGTAGGATCGGTGACGGAGAATGACAAATACTGCTGCGAAACTTCCAAGATTAAGCGTCTTACCTAAAGCAGGAACCGATTTGTCATTGAAATACTTCTCAGGGAAGAAGCCCCTGATGTTGAAGATAGCAATACAGAGCAAATTCCTTGTCTATTTCAACAAAACGAATACCAAAACCAAAGACGTCAGTGTCAAAGAGCTACAACTTCAGCTGTTTAACGCGAATTAAGAAAGAAACAGTTTCACGATTTTTCAAAATTAAGCAAAAAAAATAACGCATCGCAGCACGGAAAGCAGAATCAAGAGACGAAATCCATCTCTGGATGATATACTTAAAAAAACCCAGATCGATATCTAAGAAAACCACCAGGAAGGAACGAGAAATTTCACTCATCCCTAAGAAAACAAAAAACGAAGACATTTTGTTTACCAGAATGAGCGAGTCCTGTCCGGTAATCTCAGCTTCTGATCGACTACCTAAAGGAGAAGAGAAAAAAAAGGCAACATTAAATCAGATTTCGAGAACTGAAACGGAGCAAAAGTTCCCCAGGCTAAGAGAAGAAGGCGGAGAGGAGAAATTGATTATCGTTGTCTTCTGCTCACCATTTTTGCAGAGGTATGAAACAATGAACGTGATTCGTTATCGCAGTAATCTCAGAGAGAAAGAGAGAGAGATAAGAGAAAGAGAGAGAGGTTTCAAGAAAATAACGAAATGGAAAATGGTAGTAGGGGTAACGTTGGTATTTGGTGAGGGTAGTGGGGACAATATTGACCAATTACCTCTAACGGTCATAAATTCGTTGCTGAGTGGACCCTACTTTTGATTTCGAATTTTATGTTTTTTTTTTTTTTTTGGAGAGAATCTAATACTAAATGAAATATTTGGTGGAAACCCCTTAGTCCAGTGGTCGACTAAAGATTAATTAATGGTTCTACACCAGGAAGTCTGGGATTCAATTCTCTGAAGATGCGATTTGTGCAGGTTATTAATGGAGACAAGCTTATAAGGAAATTTTCAGTGTAGTGCAAAGAGAGCCGTTCGGTGTGGGTCCAGTCTGCGTGGATTCTTGTGGAACGGATATATTGTCGGTTGAAAATTTGTTCTTGTAATAGTTCTTCTAATCTGTAATAAAAAACAAAAAGATTTTAGACGGCAAAAAAAAAAAATGAAATATTTGGAGTTTTGACAAAAAAACCATATAAAAATATTTGGCCGGAGTAGGATTATGAAATATGTTTAACTTATATATGTTGTCATAGTTTAAATTCATGGTGATATAATGTATTGTAGTTCTCAACATTTTGAAAAATAATTCATAACATGTATTATTTTTTTGCTATGAAACAATCCATAACATGTAAATGTACATTACCAGCCGTAAGACTAACCATCGAAGAGATTTTGGTGAGGGTAGTGGTTTATTTTACTCTCTCCCAGCGAAGAGATTTTGAACCCGTCGGTTCCAATGGCTCTCCGAGATTCTTATGGGTGGCTTTCATGATAGGAAAACAAAGATCCTATTGGGTAATTTCGGATTAAAAGTTGGATTCGATATTTCGATTTCTACTCTCCTCTTTTCATAACATTTGCTATATTTTGGGTTTTCCTTGAATTTTCAGATAACCTCAAACGCCTTGTGGTAATCAGACTTTCTCCGATTCATTGATTTTTTTTGTCCTCATCATATTCCCGTACCTATGTATTTCCTCTGTTTTTTTTTCTTGTTTCCAGGCTAAAATAAATGGAGCTTGTTCAGCTGGGATCGAAATCATCCCAGGTTTTCACAGTTTCACTTCTTCATTCAATCCAAAACATAACAACAGACATTATTTGATGGAGTTTTTGTTTGCAGGAAACATTGCCCGATTACCAAGATACAGATATGGTCTGAGTATTCCTCTTATAGTATTTCCTAATCACCACACATTTATTTCCCAAAGATTATATTGGGTGTTTATTTTCCTTCAAGCATGTGGTTTATGAGTAGCCTTGTTTTAAGTTTATTCAAAGGAAAAATCTAGTTGGAACTTGAATCATATATTTATATATAACATGTGGGTTGTGGAAAAGGATAATGGGACAACAGATGCTTATTGTGAAGGAGAGATCTTATGAACCTGAGATTTTTTTCCTCAGCTAGAGATATCTTCTTCTACTTCTTCTTCTTGATGATCATCATTCTTCTATTTCCCATAGGAACCGAGCATACTCTCCAAGTATAATGCTGGCCAAACACAGAAGATGATGGTCGCATTCCAATTTTCAAAGGTGGAAAACAAAGGAGATTGAGTAAAGAGATATTTCATATTTGTACCTGTCATTTGGAGAGGCTTCAATGGCCTTTTCGAAATAGAACAAAGCCTTCTCATGGTCACCATTAATACTCCAAAACGCTTTCGCATATCGGCATAGTGTTTCTCCATCTTCTGTTTCAGACAACCTTGAGCTGCGTTTTTCCGCTGCCTCGGGCTTATTTTTCGGGACAAAAACCAAAACCCGGCATTAGAGACTTAAATCGAAAGCCTCTCAGTGACACAAACTCGAAGCCATCTGCTAGTAAACTCTCTACATATACCTAAAATGTCTACAAGAATCAATGTGAGACGCAACATAATAGGTGGAGAATTGGTTCGAGAATGAAAACCAAACCTCAAAGTCTTCTTTTCCTTGCCGGGTTAGGTCTTCAAAAGAGTCATCATCGTCAGCGTTTACCTCCCAGAGGAAACTAGCATATGCTGCAAGAACATTGCTGAAAATAAAAAATATATACATTCAGGTTAATTGTTTTCACAGAATAACCAATGGTTTTAATGTTCCAACAGACCTATCCTCAGGAGATGCTTGAACAGCGCGTTCAAAGTAGCTTGAGGCTTTAGCTTCATCCTGGTGAAGTTTCATCACTAATCTACCATAGTTTGCTAAGGCTACTCCATCACTAGGCTCAACTACAGTGCACTTATGATAATACTCTTCTGCTCCATTAAGATCTCCTTTGTACTGTTTTTCAACCACAAAAACTTGCCATTAATAGAAACTAGTACAAAACAGAGTCATTACACAACATTACGATTTGAGTAAATAAAAATACCTCCAAGAACTTGGCATAGTTTTTGAGAAGCAAAGGATGCAATGGATACTCCTCGATCATTCTTTTGTAGTAATCACCACAGTTGTCATCATCGAAACACGGTAAATCGAATTTGATCTCATCACCATACAAATCGAACTTATCAATCCCTAGCCCTGCAGCTAAGTGCATAGGAGGACTTGGTGGCCGTTCAATCTCAAAACTTTGTTCGTCGTCTCTCTCACCAGTCCCTAGCTTCTTAATAACCTCTTCATCTCTATCAAAACTCCCTTTCCCCCTCTCTCCTCTCTCACCTTCCTTGACCGATAAGATATCGATGTTGTGCTTCGCGAAACTGAAGTCGGCGGCAACCGAATCACCAATCGAAACCGTACTCTTCAAATTCTCCTCGATTTCAGCTACCGGATCTTCGGATTTGAACCCATCTCCAGAATCATCGCAGTAAATCGAGAGAGATGGCTCGCTCTTCAGCATCTTTTGGGTCTCTCTCTCTCTCTCTCTTGTAAATTCCTCAAATGTTATTTGTGGACATTGATTCGGAGACAACGACTGAACGATGATAATTTTGAGGTTCATCAGTGAGCGAAAGAGGATAAGTGGGGTTTTATTAGATTTCCTGGGACCCTTATGATATTTTTCTTGTTTACCAATTTCTATCTTAAGTTTACTTTCCCACTATTTGACCCATCGTGAGTTTGGTGGCCTTTCTTTTGGGCGGACAATTAGCTCCTCGCATGAACTGGCTTTTTGAGTGTTGATATCAATTATAAAAAAGACAAATTGTCAAATTCATTGGTCCACGGAAAAAAAAAGCCCATTACTATCTGATCCTAAAAATATAAACCTTCATTCTTATTTGAGCAATAACATAACATCATTTCACTACTAACAAAAAAAAACAGAGACTTTGGTGCATAGGTTCATCACTAATGCCAACTTGATTCTTACGAGCCATCTCCTAATATAGCAAACTTCAGCTGAAGAACACCACACTATTACTCCTAATAGACTCGTTGTCTTTCTCACAAAAACACACCCAAAATTAGTTTTTTTATAAAGATGGCAAATACAAAAGCAATGGTGGTTATTATTACCTTTCTCCCAATCTTTCGGAAATTGTCACCATTGACCAAACAATCTATCTCTTCTTCATTCGTCATTCAACTTCTCAGAATCTTGAATCCAGAATTGCGAGAGAGATCAACTCATTGTTCCTCTCGCAATTCTCTCTCACACCCCCTCCAAAAGAAAGGAAAAACCCATCCAAAAAGATTTTAATGTGGAAACTCTAATCTGTTGATCACAATGTCGATGATGTTCCCATCCTTTCAATTGCTAGAGCTGAACATAATCTCAGCTCAGGACTTAGCCCCTGTCTCCCGCAAGATGAAGACATACGCGGTGGCTTGGGTTCACTCCGAGCGTAAACTCACCACACGCGTCGACTACAGCGGCGGAGCTAACCCAACTTGGAACGACAAATTCGTGTTCCGAGTCAACGAGGAGTTTCTCTACGCCGATACTTCCGCCGTCGTCATCGAAATCTACGCCTTGCATTGGTTTCGAGATGTTCATGTAGGCACGGTCCGTGTCCTCATCAGCAATCTCATTCCGCCTAGTCGTCGTCCAGGATACCGAACCAGCAACAACGAGTACCGTCGTACGCCGCCTCCGGGAATGAGATTTGTCGCGCTTCAGGTTCGTCGTACCTCAGGTCGGCCTCAGGGGATTTTGAACATCGGTGTTGGGTTGCTTGATGGTTCTATGAGGAGTATGCCACTTTATACGCATATGGATTCGTCTGCTGTGGGATATAGGGATTTGCTTGGAGAAGAGGATCGTCATTTGCAGCATTTGCATCTAAACAGCATCAAAGGTAGCTCCAAGAATCCACAATCTCCGTCTTCGAGGCAGTTCCAGTCTGTAGTCTCAAGGCCGGAGCTACGTCGTACGAAGAGCGATACGAGCTCCATGGTTGTTTCTGATCTTCTGAGCAGAGCTGAACGGAGCCGTTTGGCTAACAGACAGCCGGCGAGCGCATTGGCGAGCAGCGAGTCTGATACTGTACCAGCCACGACGGATTCCGATGCGGCGGAGACGAACGATTACACGCCTCCTAGCAAAAAACCCGAAGCTCCGAGGCAAAGATACGATTCGATCGAATCGGACCTCATAGATCCGTCGCCGAGACAAGAGAGTCACGACGTTCCGGCTTACGGTTCGTACCATCAATCACGCAAAACGCCGAGAAGGACGACGATGAACGAGAAACAGAGGTCGGTGAAGGATTATAACCGCGGCCGAGCCTCCCCGTACTTATCGAGGCACGGAACGCCGTTGAGATCTAACATCGTCGCATCTACTCCGATGCAATCTAACGGGATTAGATCGACCCCGATGAGATCCAACATAATCGCAATGTCACCGATGCGCCCCAACATGGTCGAATTGACTCCGATGCAGACTCCGATGCGGTCAAACATGCTTGGATCGACTCCGATGAGGTCCAACATCGTCGGATCCACTCCGATGCGATCAAACTACATGGCTACACCGATGAAAAGTCATCACGATTTTGGTACACCGATGAGGTCGAATTTAGCCGGAAGGAGAATCTTAACCGAATCGGAGTTAGGTCCGTCGCCATCAGAAGTGGCTGAGAAAATAGCGAAAGATAGATCTCACGCTAACGAAACGGAAAGCTCAATACTCAGCGAGTGGAGCATCGACGAATCGAGCATCGAAGGATTGCGTTCAAAGCTCGAGAGATGGCGGACGGAGCTGCCACCGCTGTACGACATAGGATCAAGCCAAGTAAGCAGCAGCGAATTCGACGGTTCGATCGTTCCCGCCGCCGCCGCCACTGGAGGAAGAAGTTCAAGGCGGAAAACTCCAGCGGTGAAGAAGCATAGTCGGCGTCATACGGACGGAGGTAACGGCCTTTTCTCGTGTTTCAGTAAGATCTGCGGCGTAGAATGCAGTTTCGTATGCGGCGGCGGTGGTGGTTCGGTGGGTCCTGACGACTCGAAGAAAGGTGGGGCCGGGCGCGTGCACCGCACGTACTCTGCTGATGACTTGAGCTTTGTGTGATTTTTACGGATTTTATTATTTTTAATATATTTATTTTCATTTTCATTTTTTTGGGAGGGGGGGGTGAAAAAGCGCCGGAGTGATTGATTTATCACGCAGGAGTGACTGTAGTAAAAGATATATTAATCTTATTACTGTTGTTGATAACTCATTCCTTTTTGTGTTCATCTTATCTTACATTATTATAAAAAAAGGGAAAGAATATGCTGCCAAAAATAGAATAACAGTGATAGAATATTTGAGAATATTGGTGTCTCTTTTTTTTTACCAGTCAATAAAAACATAAAACTTGCATATAACACTATAATTACCGTTGTTCTTATAGTGAAGTAATTTGTATATAGGGATCTCATCATTCTCATATATTTGCTATAATTTTGTTTATCTCTATTATTGATGAGACCGCTAAATATCTCGATAATTTACTAACTATAAAATGTCAAAACCAATTTGTAACGAAAAAGTTTAAAAAAAAAAAATCATTTGTAATATATTTGATGTGGTATATAGAAGAAGAACCGCTACGTAATGAAAGAACCATGAAAATAGTATTTGTTATAAGCATGTTTTTTTTTGTAGTCCATTGAGCTCAGTAATGATTTTAGTTTCCATCGATTAGAGCATGAGATTAATGTACTCCTTGATAATGATTTTGATCAAAAGTGTAATTTCTACAAACCAATTGCGCCTGCAAAAGTTTGCAAAGGATCATCAAACATCATGATGAATATATCTCATCACCACGATTTTATAATAATGCATTTTTTCCCATCATTTTTTTTTCTTCTCTTTTTATTTATTTGTATTTACTATCATTTTGTTCCACAACAATCATTCTCAGAGAAAAACAAAATTCTCATCAATCTTTTTTTTTCTCTCCTTTTTGCTTGTTTATTATTTCAGGTTTGATCGACAAAACAATCGGGTGTTTTTTTACATTATATGTTTATAACATATATTATAATTTTTTTGGTTAATTGAAATACAAGTTTGTTTGTGTGAACTTTGTAAGACTTTGAGGACTCTAACTATATATTATATAATCCATAAGCTTCTTTACCAAAAAATGGATGTTCCTTAAAAAAATGACATCTCATCCGAAAGCATTACAATATAGCCTTTTACACCAAATACAAAAACAATGATGTAAGAGAAAGCAAAACCTTGGCCAATATTATAACAAATTGTTATGCACACACACGCACACAACCGTAAACAAGTTTCTTGGGACTCTCTTTCTCTTGCTGCTTGAACCAACAATAACGCAACGAGAGCACGACAGGTTTGATAATGTCGGGAAGAAAAGTTTTGAGAAAATTAATATTAAAAACAAATGACAAGACTTTGGTTAGAGAAAATGGCATTGTGCTATGGCCATTACAAGACAGATGGGTCCCATTTCTCATCACTCTCTCCACCACCAAGTATCCTCTCTCTCTTTTACTCTGATTTCATCATCTCTCGTCTCTCTCAAATAAGGTCGAAGAAGAAACCCTAAATACCTACGCTTCACTTCTTTTGTCTCCATACGATTTCACCCTCTGTGTCATCGAGACTCTTCTCTTGGGTGGTTCGTTGAAAGACTCTCTCTTCGATATCTTTGGATTCTTGATTGACATGCGTGACAGGTCAGAATTGGAGGTGGGGAAGAGTACTCTTCCGGATGAGAGTGAGCTGGAGTTGGGATTAGGGCTCAGCCTCGGCGGTGGCGCGTGGAGGGAGCGTGGGAGGATTCTAACGGCTAAGGATTTTCCTTCCGTTGGGTCTAAACGAGCTGCTGACTCTTCCTCTCGCCAAGGAGCTTCTCCTCCTCGTTCAAGGTTCGTCTTTTCTTTTTTGTTTTTATCAAGAAAGCTCAAATCTTTTGGTTTGTTTCGATGTTGCATGATGTGAAAATGTTACTATCTCGAAACAGAATTTGGTGTAGGGAGCTAGTTAGCTTCTGTTCTAGTATACCCTGAATCAGACTTTGGTATCTCGAAATGTTGCACAACTGATGAGTTTGTAGCTTGTCCTGCTATAGATTTTGCTGTGGAGTCGTTCATGCTTGTGCTAAGATTTGGTCATAGTAAGATGTTTGTTTTGATGATTGCATCTGAATTTTGAGAGTAAATGAGTGAAAATCGTTGGTTTGTTGTAGCAGTCAGGTGGTGGGATGGCCACCAATTGGGTCACACAGGATGAACAGTTTGGTTAATAACCAAGCGACGAAGGTGGCGAAAGCGGACAAAGAAGAAGAAGAAGAGGGGAAGATGAAAGTTGATGAGCCTAAAGATGTCTCAATGAAGGTGAATGGGAGAGTTCAGGGTTTAGGGTTTGTTAAAGTGAACATGGATGGAGTTGGTATAGGCAGAAAAGTGGATATGAGAGCTCATTCGTCTTATGAAAACTTGGCTCAGACGCTTGAGGAAATGTTCTTCGGGATGACAGGTCAGTATGGCTTATACTTCAAAACAGATCTTTTCGACTATGGAGTCTGACTGACAGTTTATATTTAAAAACATCAGGTACCACTTCTCGGGAAAAGGTGAAGCCTCTAAGACTTTTAGATGGATCATCAGAGTTTGTACTCACTTATGAAGATAAGGAAGGAGATTGGATGCTTGTGGGCGATGTTCCGTGGAGGTAAGAATCGAAAAATGGCTTGGTATTAGAACTTGATTAGTCTCTATTATGATCTAAACCATTTCACCTTCTTTTTTTTTAATTAGAATGTTTAACACTTCGGTGAAAAGGCTTCGGATCATGGGAACCTCGGAAGCTAATGGACTTGGTATGTTTTAAAGATCATCTTCTGGTTTCTTGATTTCTCTTCTCGACTAATAAGAAAACCCCGATTGAAACAATCTTAATGCATGGCAGCTCCAAGGCATCAAGAGGAGAGGGAGAGACAAAGAAACAATCCTGTTTAACTTCCCTTCCAAAGCTGGCAGCCTGGCATTGTTATGGGTTTTTGAGTTTGGCAAGTTACTCAATACTATGTGAAGAAAGTATACCGAAAAATCGATAAAAGCTGAAGCTCTAGATTTTATTTTAATCGTGTTTTTTTTTTTGGTTTTCGGGTTTTGAATATGGTTTTTCTTTAGGTTGTAGTTTTCTCGGTGTTTTACTTCCAGTTGTTTCTTCTTTCGCGGTGTACCAATTGTCTCTGTTCTCAGAGAGAATGGTCTTTATTTATTTCTTCTCTCATATTGTAAATAGCTGAAGCTATCTAATGTGATAAGAGTTTCTGTTTCTTGTGGTTTTCTTTTTGGCTGTTCTTGACTCCAAGAAATGAACATAATCACTTCCTTAATATGGTTTGATGTTGTTTACTGTCTTTTCCATTGACTTAAGTCAAAAACGTTTTGCAAAAACAGAGAAGACAGTAAGATTATTTCTTAATCTGATAGAGATTTACATCTAATAATCTACTAAAAGATAAATCTAGTCCAATTTAATTAAGGCAAAGAAATGTCTGGATTCATTGTGACCAAATTAAATTATTTAAATGCTATGCGACGCACATCTCTTATAGTTAAATCGTTACCTAAAGAAAAAAAGATTTAACAATTTAAGAGTCCAACCAAAGATTCAAACACCTGTTAGTCTGTAGAAGAAGAAGAAGAAGAAGATTCATGCTTCTTCATAAAGTCCAGGTTTTGTGAAATCCTAAAGACCACAATTAGATTTGGGTTTGGAATTGAAAAATGGATCATAATCATCAATGGCGTATGAGACTTTCCTTCAAGAACGCCACAATTGCTCTCACTATCGTCAACGTTCTCATCTTCCTCTTCCTCCTTCAGGGCTTTTTCACTTCATCTTCTTCCTCTTCTTCTTCTTCTTCCTCTCGCCGACTCATTTCAGGTTTGTTGCGATTTCTCTCTCTACCTTTTCGTTAATATTCTTCTGGGTACAGCCCTGATTTTGCGTAATTTCTCTGGATTTCATCGGATTTCGAATCATCATTCTTTCTCGGATCTGTTCACAGCAACAAAAAAACTTCTGGCTTGTTGACTAGTTTTCAGATTTTCGGATCCCTTGTCTAGATTTAGTGTATACGCTGCTGAATCACTTCAATTCTCGAATTCAGTATCACTTTGGGTACGTGTTGGCTATTTTCTGGATGTATATAGGGCTTCTACAATTGCTAAGAATCGATTTCGAGAAAGTTTAGATTTTTATCTATTGAACTGAGTTTAGAACACTTGAAATTGTTGTCTGGATTCGACATCAAAGCTGAAGATTGCTCTTAGAGCATAATTATCATCTTGTTTCTCTGCACAACTATTTATTTTTGCCTTTCTTGGTTCGTTCATTCATCAATACATACCTTTATGATAAATGCAGCTCAGCTTCGGTATATGAAGGAAGCCGAAGAGATTAGGCTCGCGATGCAACCTTTAGAGCTCATCAAAAGAGTAAGGAAAACAACATTTTGACACAATTCAAAACAACTTCTTCTCAAAATGTTCTTTGAATGATAGGTACGAGAAATCGAACAGGAGGTATCTGCGGGGCAAGAAACCGAGCAGGAGAAAGACGTGAAGCAGAATACAGCTGTTGATCTCTCTAAACGGCTCAAGGACTTCCGGGCGCTAAACGATGCATCGAGCTTCAAAGGTAAATATGGGTTTATATAATCCCTTTTGTCTATATGCTTTGTATGGAATTTAGATCAGAAACAAACTACAAAATGAAGGTTTTGATCTGTGTTCTCTATCCGCACACACAGCATTGGAAGAATGGCGAAAGCGGAAAATGGAACGAGCAAGACAACGGGATCTTGAGAAAATTGGAGGAGTTTCATCCAAAACATCATAAGACATTAAGTCTCAAAACATCTGATTGTCATGAGCATGGCTGCTGCTATATAATAAGTCTCTGAAAAATATCCATTTAATAAAATGTGAAGCTTTTTGCTTCTTTTTTTTTATTACTAAACTACTCTGAAATCCTATCTTATCTAAAAATCTTAGATAAGAGAACAATTTTCTTAGAAAACAGAAAAAGTTTGGGGTATTTTTGACGTCTAATATAAAAGTTATAATTCTTAAACATAACTAGGTAGTTTCCCGTATTACGTTGCGGGACTTTTATATATATATTTTATTGATTTAATATTATGTTTTAATTTATTAATGTGCTTTCAAAATTCTTTTAAATCATTTTATATTAATATCTTATAATATATATATAATTATCGTTGATCTGCAAAAAATATCGTGAATCAAAATTTTGTTAACTTTAGACTTTAGTGAACCGACTACTATTATTCTTTAACATCATTGTCGATTCGTTCACTTTCAGTAACTTCAACATATTGGAAATTATTGTCATATTTTGGATGTTTGTTTAACCCAATTTATTAGTATCACATCCAATAACTTTCACCCAATAACTTAATCCTAAATTGGCATCTTATCTGCCAACACGAACACAATACAACAAAAATAAGTATATACATATTTGATAAACATTTTCTTATGGGTTTATAAAATAATATATGAACAAAACAAATAATGGAAATTTTCAGAAATTCAAGTGAACTCTTTAATTTCTTGTTCATATACAAACAAACATTGAGCAAAAAACCATACGATTAACATAATACGATTTTGATTGATGACGCATTTGTCACCACCTCATATTCTTACCTAAACTCTTTCCTCTCACATATGTTTACTTTATATATCAAAACTTGCAATGGAAAACCTAAAAAATTATGCAACAATTCAATATTATCATCTCTCCATGTTTTTGAATTCGTTTAATCTCATTCTCGCTCGTACTCATTGTTCATATTCCAAGGCTTCATTCACACCATGATGATGATAGAGACAACTTTATTGTTTGCTTCTTTTTCTGCTCTTTTTGGTCATATGCTCATGTTCTGTCGTCTCATGATGATGATATGAGTTATTCAAACGTATTTTATATATTTTTATATAATTTTTCGATGTGTGTGTATTTTTAAAATATTTTTATAGCTAGATTTTTTTTGTTTTTTCATAAAACCGTTTATGAACTGAAGAATCACAGCGAATCACTTGGTTAGAAGCCTTTTCGGCAAAACAAAAAAAAAAATCTAATCTAATCTTGACCGTTGAAATCTTAAAACAAAATAACATTAACCGTTGATTGTTTTTTTTCCTGTTAAAACAAATATTTTGTTATTTAATGGAATCTTGTATATACTAAATCACAAATCATCTGGCCAATCATGTCCTGCCCCGTGGCTTTGTGCTTCATAATTAGCTTCAAAAAAATTATTAGTAATAATCATTCCGAGTAATTGATTCGTTTAAGCTTTACATTTGGGTGCTCCTTTGAAGTTTTTTTCGTTTTTCTCTCTTCCTTTCGTCATCTGAAATATTTTTCTTTGTTCATAGATTCTCGAATATGATAATGTAAAGTAGTTAAATCATTATGAAGATCTAAAAAACTTACACCAAAAGAAGGAAAGAGAAGCATTTAACAAAAAAGAAGGAAAGAGAAGCAACATAAGGGTTACATAAGGACGAGTCATATATATGTATATCTTCCATAAACATCAAACTATATATAGTTTCATGAGAATCCAAGACACAAGTGCTATGGGAAAACATGGATGGATCGTAATCAACTTAAAAAACATCCAAACCTTTTTGACTGTCAAAGCATTGTTCTTGGCCCCGACATTGATACTTT
Organism: Eutrema yunnanense; assembly: GCA_002933935.1. Lineage (NCBI taxonomy): Eukaryota > Viridiplantae > Streptophyta > Magnoliopsida > Brassicales > Brassicaceae > Eutrema > Eutrema yunnanense. The sequence continues at coordinate 1,076,148 of PKML01077420.1, read as the reverse complement.
CCCTTTAGGAAGAGCAGTCATGTCACCTCCAATATCCAGTGCTTTCTTGCCACACAATATATTTGAAAAATCAATTCAATGAAAACAGTCTCCACGTTCAATGTTTGATTGCAGATGTGTCTACGAAGAACGTGTTCTCTATCTCTCTCTCTTTGCAAAGGCATGGTTTTTTCCTCTGTTTAAACAATTCTTAGGCAAGGTAGATGTGCGTATGTGTGGTCCCAAAGCCAAAACTCCTTCAGCCAACTTTCAAAGTTCTTAAACGTGACATGTCTTGTAATTAACACCATAGGCAAGCAAAGCCCATGTAGCTCCTCGTTAGTATGAGCTTGTGATTGTTCGATATCTTCTAGCAGAGAAAACAATAATTAGTACTTGAGGTTCTTCACGCAAACTTACACATTCTAAAGATAGAGCTACCAACGATTGTAGTATCAATGCCCAATTATCTTAAACATCAATAGAAACGATCACCAATCATTAAAAAACTTTTCCTATACCACTACACGAATCAATTGTCTCCCTCAAATTCATGAACATTCTTGTCCTTGCGCGCACCATAGGAGGTGGTCCTAGTCCTTGAGCATACTCAGGATAATAGGGTGAGGAAGGCCCTTGTAAGTTATCTCTGCAAAGTAACATAGTTCCAGAAATTTCTCAATAAAAGAGTTCAGAACTACAATTCAAGAACATCGTCAAACTCAAGTTTCACCTTATGGACCAAACTCTCTGAGGAGATCCAAAAAATTTCCGAAATATACAGCCTTCAGAGTTGAGTACTTCCAATTCTTTATGTGGCTACCTAACTTCATCGTCTTCCTGCAAACAATATTAGTCTTAAATAATTAAGTAACATAGTTTCGAGAGAAGTCACAGTTATATAACTCAACTCCAAAGTAAAAAAGAAGCAAACAAAGACTGATGTGGCAAATATACGTCTGAGGTGTATTAATTGTCTTAAGTTGATTGGTTTTAAGATTTAAATTAGGTGTCAGCTTTAGAATAAATAGAAAAGCTGATGTGTCAACTTATGGAGAGGCACATGAGTTTTTATTGTATTGATTATGACTTCTAGTACCATCTTAACAATCTCTGCTTGAAACACTTTTATTAAACTATCCGAAGCGATATAAATATACAATTGTTCAAGATGACATAGTTAGTTAATCAATAGATAAAAATGTTCTCCCAATATATGGCTTAATTAACTCCAGGCGAATTATTATAAATAATATCTTTACAACAAAATTGACCCCAATATATATGGTGTTTTCGTACATTTAATATGATAAAGCATAAGGAGATAATATAAAAGAATGCACTTGGAGATTCGAGCTCAAGGACAACACTGGCTATCTCCAACACTTTGGAACAACCTTGCGACACGTGTCCTACCACCTGTAACCAGCTAAACACAGAAGGTCCTCCGAGCATGACACGTGATCATCGCCAAGAAACACCTAAGCTTTGTGTATATAACTATGTCCTGCACATATCGATCATCACCGAAACAAGTGAATAGATTTTGTTGGATTTAGATAAAAGAGTGGCGAAGCAGTACGTAAAACAGAGGTTCACTTCACGAGAAGAGTAAAAGAGGAAATTCAAAAATGGCGACAACGGTCGGAAGAAACATAGCAGCACCATTACTGTTCTTGAATCTGGTTATGTACCTTATTGTACTTGGTTTCGCAAGTTGGTGTCTCAATAAATACATCAACGGCCAAACTAACCACCCAAGTAAAGACTATTCTTCAAATCTCTATCTATTTGTGTATATATATGTATAAGGTCGTTTAGCTAAATTAAACTAAAGTTGTTACTAATAATCTTGTATGAAAAATTAATTAGGCTTCGGAGGCAACGGAGCAACGCCGTTTTTCCTGACTTTTTCGATCTTAGCCGCGGTTATAGGGGTAGCGTCGAAGTTGGCGGGAGCTAACCATATTAGGTTTTGGAGGAATGATAGTCTTGCGGCCGCAGGATCTTCCGCTATTGTTGCATGGGCCGTCACCGCTCTTGCCATGGGGTATAGTTTTATCATTATATTTATATATATAGAAAGTTCAGTTTATCAGATCTAATTTTTACGACATGTACAAACTTTAGAATGCAAACTTTATAACGGATTGATGGGTCTTTGAAAATTTGGTGTACACGAGTGCTATTTTTTTTGTGGATATTTTTTGACGTATTTACGCATGTATAAATACATGAATATCGTTTTGAATTTTCTTGTTTTGTTTTTGTTTTTATTATTAAGGTTGGCATGCAAGCAAATAAATATAGGAGGATGGAGAGGATGGAGATTGAAGATGATTGAAGCCTTCGTTATAATCTTGACGTTCACGCAATTGCTATACATCTTGTTGATCCACGCAGGTGCATTAAGCAGCAAGTATGGTCCTGGATATAGAGATCGTGACTACGCTACAGGTCAAGGTCAAGGTCAAGGTCAAGGTCATGTACCAGGCACTCACGCGGGGGAGCAGAAGGCTGGTGTTGGAACCACAATGGCCGTTTAGAGTCGTCGTGTGTTTATGCGATGTTAGTTTGGATAATAAGTTATGATATAATATAGGTGTTTTATTTTTCTTTCTTCCTCTTCTTAAGTTTATGTAATAAAGTAATTCCATCGATCTGACGAACCTGTTGTGTTCTTTTGTTAATTTATGGATTTGTGTGTTTCTTACATTTTTTGCTTCCAAATCAAGTTGATCCAAATATTGAGATCAGATGGAACCATAAAATATCCAAATTAAATAAATCCGAAGGGCATATAAACGATTTGTAGACAATCTTTTTAGGATTATTAAGTTCGGTTTATTTAATGTCTAATCTTGAGTGTAACTGGACTTTGGGGCTGAAATGTTGAAAATGAATAAATGACGGGACTATCCCTTTTAATAAAATCTTCAACCGAGCCGTCCCAAGAACAAGACCAAACCATGTCTCGTGGGTTTCTCGGGAGATTGTGAATTTGTGGGTTTTTATTTGGCTGTTGTTACGGAGTCGCGGTATTCGAATCGGTGCAAGAGAAATCATCTATGGAATTCATACAGTGGTGGTGCAGTCACTAACTTTTCTATGCAAAAAACGTGTTAACGCATGATCCTGTTATCAAAAAAACTTGCGCTGAGAATTGATTCATGGTAAAAAGTAGGTAATGTTGGTTTTTATCTCCCACATACTTTTATGATTGATTTCGGTATAACTTTGGGAAGTTTTGTGAAGCCCGACAAGTGTTCGATGAAATGCCTAGCAGAAGACGTAGATTCTGTTTTCGACGTTTTGGCATATTACAATAATGCCGCAAGAAACAGGAGAGGAAAATCTCTGTATATACATTTGGGTTATCGCCGTAGAGAACTATTCTAATCTGTCATTTACTAAATACTTAACACACTATCTTTGTGCTTCTTCTGACTCTCTTCCTCGTCGATAATCAATATTGTCTTGAACTACTCTCACGACTCGTCTATTTATCCTGCTTCTCTTACTTTTTACTTCTTTCCCAATCACAGTTTCTGACATTGGGAGAAAGTGCATGAAGCACAAAGGTACCAGAGCTGCTAGAGACTGTATGAGAATCCCCGAAGGCAGATTTGAATAGTTACTTGATGTTATACCGATCAGATTAGCCAATCCTACGCCTAAGAACGCGCTAACTATTTGCGATAGACACAGAGCTGAAGCAAGAAAAGATGTGACTGATCCTTCACACCCTTGAGGACACATATTGGCTAATCGGACTGCAAATGGCAGGATCTTAAACTGCGCAAGCATTTCTGCTAAGCTAGAAAAACAGAGCACGAAGACCTCGTTGGAGATTCCAACTCCCAGATTTATTTGCTTCACTAAGATATAGTCGAGGAGAATCGATAAAGCATAGAGGAGTTGGACGATATGGATCAGTGGTCTCATGGGAAGTGTCTTCAAGTATCGATCATAGACCACGGTTAGACAGAGAAGCATCAGTTGTCCAATCACTTTCGACATTCCAATAACCAAAGGATCGAGATTTAGAACTTGAGTTTGGTAACAGAAGACTGATCCCGAGAGAAGTGGGACCATTGAGATGGATGCTACTGTCCAAATCAGAGGCTGGGAGATTTCATCCGCCTGAATTGCTTCCCTAAGATTAGATAACTGTTTCTTCAGGCTCCTCAAAACAGAGCTCGTCTCTGTCATCCGTGGTAAACCAAAAGATTCTTCTTTGGAAGATAATGAAACAAGAAGCTGCAGAGACAACACGGCGGTGAAAACAAGAAAGGAGATCTTAGGAGGTGTTCTGAGTAAGAGATATCCTCCAAGTAAGTTTCCTAGGATTCCACCAGCTGCTGAAGCCATGAGCGCATAAGACTGGAGACCGTTTATTCGGTATCTCAGACCGTATTCCGCAACAAGAGCATCTTTTGCAACCTCAGTGATTGATGCTCCAAGGTTACTAAGGAGAGCACATGCTATAAGAGACGGAAGAACTTCTCTAGCTCCTTGGAACATGGCCATTGAACCCCATGCTAAAACCTGCAGAGACACTGAAACATTCAAGATTTCAGAACATGTTGAAATTAGGAGCAGAAAGTTCGTTTCCTTGGTTGGATGTGGAAAGACTAACCTCCAATGGCGATGTAAGGAACTCTACGACCACTTCCGATGTATAGAACATCTGAGAGAACTCCGTAGAGAGGTTTGGCCACCATGGGAAGACTGCAAGAATACTGCACAAGCTGAAGCGTCGATGGTTGGAGGCCGAGGCTATGAACTATATGGAAATTAAGTGCAAGCCATGGGAAACATCGAGATCCTTGTACCCAATAACCCAACCCACACAAAACCGAGATTCCTTCACCACCCATCTGTTCATAACTAACCGTTTCCTCGGATTCAGACAAACCGTTGTGTCTGCTTCTTCTTCTAGCTATGGAGAGACACGCGAATGTCGTCGCTCTTCTTGATTTGGTTTCCACCATGGAAAGGGTATTGTTCCAGCTGTGCCTCTCTTCTTGTTGTCGTTTCCTGTTAATGGACGAAAAGGGTGGTTTCAAGAACTTGGCTGGGGAGTTCTGGATTGATAATAACGGATTTATCATGATTCTTGAACTTTTTATTAGAGGTTTAAGAAATGAACATAGAGGAAGGAGAACGGAGAAAGCTTTGGGCTTTCTTTACACAGAAGAAATCTTGTCACGAGCTTTGTATGTATCGGGTGTGTTTTTATCATTTTGGGGTAAAACCCTACGAATCGAGGAATGAGAGGATTTTTTTTTGGAAATCGAGGAATGAGACGAATTAGGATATTTAATTTCGAAAAAAAGAAGAAGATATTTTGAAGGGACAGCAGGAAAAAGCGTGTAATAAGCAATAACCAACGGTTATAAAGGGGTTATTAAGGTTTCTTTTCTTTTCAAGGGACCTACAAAGAAATCCACTGTCTTTGGAAAAGATGACTCACCTGATTTGATTATGACTTTCTTGTTTCCCATAAATTGAACGGTCCAATATGTGGTTTGCAATTTTATTTGTTATCGGTAATTACATGTACTCGAATATATACTACACATAATATCCAAATCAAGTACAGATGATATCCGAGCCGACTTCTTTGCGCACTTTCGAAAGATTTAGGAGGTGTTATTGTATTACAATGTAATTTAAATTCATGGGAATATTGTAGGTTTTTTTTCTTGTGTTGATTGACTTTGAGATTCTGCATGCTAACCTAAGTATATAAGCAAATCGAGTATATTAACCTTCACAAACAAGTTAAACAACAATTAAGGCGGTGAATTGAAATCATCAAGAAAATGAAAATCAAGATAGGAATATGATGTGTGCCTTTTACCGGCATAATTGAGCCACGAGCCTTTACGCCCCAATCAGAGGAAATGAAAATGGAAGAATCGAAGAGAAGATGAAAAAGGGAAAAGAGAAGAGAAGACAACTAAGTGGAGATAAAGATTTCTCGACGATTGAACCAAATGTCGGTGTTGAAGATGAAAATTTGACAAGAGACGTAATCGAATCGAAGATTTGTCCAAAACATATTTTGTTTGTTCCTAAACAATTCGGTTAAGCGTTCACTTCATGTGAATTGATCCACACCAATACGATAACCGAACACAGTTTACAATCTTGCCATTCGGTTTTGTGCATATAACCGAAGCCTAACCCAAGAAGTTGGTCTGAGCTTTGTCACAGTGTGTGTCTTGTAATCGACAATTTACCGACTAAAGACATATTAAATACACAACTTACGCTCCATGTTCGGGTGCTTTCTCAGTGGCAGCTTCTGATTCTTGGTGATTATCCACATTTTCTTGTAACTCAGCTGCATCATCTACTGCGTCTACTGTGGTTGCTTCAGGATTCCTCACTCCTGAAATCAAAAATTTAAACAGTTACAAATCATGCGGTTTTGTGCAACAATCTGAAGGTTAATTACCACATAAGTTCAATATCATTGGCTTTAGATGGTTGAGGATATCCATCATCATCACCTACCTGGTTTCTTATTCTTCCTTGAAGATCTTCTTGATTTATCATCTGATGCCGTACCGAGAAAAAGATTGCTATACTTGGTCAATACCCTTTCTTTTTCCTCAACCATTCCTAAAAGCTCGTAAGCATCCGCCACTGACTGCACAATGTGTTTATCCGGAGGCTTACGGTCATAACTCTCCAGATCCTTAAACAGCTTCATAACCCACAAACAAACACGAGCTTGATGTCACCACGATATAAAGTAAGGACATAACTAACTAGTTTTGTTAAGAATCCATGAGCAATATATTCCATTAGTGCTCGGTCAGGGAAGAGGAAACGACCAAGGACTAAACCAAGCTAATTGCAAATCATCTAAAGAGCCTAGGCACAAAGGGAAAAAGAACAAACCTTTACAAGTTCCTGTAACATGTTGTTCCGGAAATATATGCGAATCATTTGTAAGCATAATTGCCAAGGCACGGAATGCAGATCATTCCCGATTTTCTTTCGCCAGATAGCATGCGCCTCTCCTGCTCTACGATCCATATCGAGCGCCCGTATCAACTGTCCATATGTCCCCATCGTGTTCCCTTGTCCCTTACTTAGGATCCACTTTATTACCTACAACCATTAAACGGGGAAAAAGAAATAGAAACCTCTCCCAGATTCTGTTATACTTTTACAGTTACCATAAAATAGAGGATATGTTCTTCCTGGGTATTTGATTATTCATGGTTCTTGAGTCCCAAATAAGAGAAAAAAGAGAGAGAACATTCAGGGGATAGATACCTGGACCATTCGATGCCATTGATGTTCCTTTTCAAGAATAGCTATTACTCTTTTGAGGGAAGCAATGGGGAAATTGCGTTCCCAAGCAACCCAAGCATCCAGAGCTCCATAAACAGCCTCTTTATTATCTTCAATATCAAGAAGCTGCATAGTTCACATTGTATTAAGGGTTTGTAAAGATAAGCCAACGAATAAACCAATAACAATATGAACAAGAAACCAAGGTTGAGTAGGAATATAGTAATTCTCATCACTGACAAACCATTAGTAAAGGCAAGCGGAATATCTGAAGAATATTAATTTTTTCTTTTGCTTACAGTGTTCACAAGAAACTTTATTTTATCCTTCTTGGGTATGTTCTCCCCAATTTGATGCCTCCTAGGGGTTTCAGCGTTTTCCTTCTTTGATGAATCCGCTACATATTCCTCATCCTACATAAAGATGACAAAATGCATCCCAAGGACCTCATATAAACGACGAAATGCACAATTCTCAGGAAATTGCTAACCAAAAGCACATGGATTAGAGAAAGTATTTGATCATCAGAAAGATCAGTTCTGCGTTTGACTATAAAAATCTACTAAGAGCTACAGGCCACTGAATGAGAATACTATATATTATGTATGTGGCATAACTTCTAGTTAAAAATGTATAAGATCTGTCTGAAAAAGAAAAGAAAAAACTAAGACTAGGCCAACAAAACACAAGGCCAAATCTTTAGAGTATTCTATTGTACCTCAGTTTTCACAACACGTCTAGGAGAAACATGGGAATCAGCCACAAACTGGTAGCTCATCGATTGGACCCTTAAAAAGGCGGGCTTTTTTGTTTGGTTGACCTGAGAAATAGCATGTCACACACAATGAGATGTATACAAATAGAATCTAAAAAATCTGTGTTTCAAATTTTATAATAAACAACAGACATCCAGTATATCTATTAGGTTTCTACGGCGAGTTTATTGAAGTTTAAACATTTCAAAACTGAAAACTTACACCAAGAAGATGATGAAACGGACCAGATAGCGCGCCAGCATTACCAGTGGATTTGTGATTACTGGCGAAGAATGATAAAGCATCAGAGTCAATACACCGTCACTAAGATGCAGCATGAAAAAAACAAAAAAAGATATTCAAATTATGCTAAATTGTGACATAATCCGAGCATTTACCTTATTCCATTGAAATGAGAAAACATTCCTTGCTCACCTACAAACATTTCATACCCAAAATGGCCACTTAAAGGAATCAGCTCCAAGTTCGAACTCAGATATTCATGAACAGAAAAAAAGAAAATCATGATGAAAACCTCAAAGTGCTATATTCAGAGTGTACTAACCATAAATTTCGTAGCCTCCTTTACATCCTCCACCGGTGAAGAGGTCTCTTGCGGCCGAAATAATAGCTAACGGCGCCGGCGTTAGGTTTCCGGCTGCTCTAGTAACGGAGCGTTTCAGAGGCGTCCTAGGAATTAGAGAACTGAAACCCGCCATTGGAGACGGAGCGAGGAGAAGGAAGACGGAGGCGTAAAGGGGTTTTCTGGAAATGAAAAAAAAAGAAGTCCTTATTGATAAATAAAGCCCATTAGGAAAACAATTGGCCCAATAATAACGACAAAGACGCCAACAACAACAATGTTGCTTCTTCTTTGATGATCCGTTGAAATCGAGAATATATAAACCGGGTTGGTTTAATGGAATGGAGAGGGTTAATTTAGGAATTACAAATTTTCATGATTCTCCAACGTCCGTGGGGGGGAAAGACGAAACGAAAAGAGAGAAACTAATCACGGAAAAAGAAAGAAAACGCGAGAAAATTCTTCAGGATCTGCGAGAAAATCTGTAGCTGTAACAGTTGTGGGAATTTTCTTTGATCGGTGTTGGAAAGAGAAAAGCTTAAAGGGTTTAATGTCCCAGCTGCAATCGTTAGGAAAATTTAGCCTTTGTTTCGGTTTCTAATTTGACGTCGATCAGAAAGTCTGAAGCTGGGAAAGAGAAATGTTCGTTATAATGGATCCATGTTTGGGAAATTTCACAAGAAGATCCTTGTGATTGGAAATTTCGAAACTTTTGTGAGCGGAGATCGTTTTAGGAAAATCTGACCATAATAATGGTATGAGCTTTCTCTTCTCTAATTGCATTGCGGTTTCCTCAAATCATTTAATTCATTTTCGTTTCCGTCTCTCGTTGATTTAAAAACTTTCCATTGTTGTTCTCTTGGCCATTCCATCCTCTGTTTTGATTATGATGTGATGTATGGGGCAGGCTGCTTCAGCCAAAGTAACTCTAGGGTCTCATGTCTGGGTGGAGGATCCAGATGAAGCCTGGATAGATGGAGAAGTAGAAGAAGCCAACAGTGAAGAAATCACAGTTAACTGCTCCGGAAAGACGGTAATGAAACGCCCTCCAAAGATGTTCCTTTCCTCTGAAAGAAAGTAAAATAACTTGTTAGATATGGAGGACATTTGTGTTACTGAGTAAAAGTTTTAGCTTTTGATCTTCATAACATTCCTTTTGATCTCTTCTGATAAAATGGAATCGATAAGATTAGAGTTGAGATTTGTTTATTTCTTAAACTACATGGACATGACAAGGGGCACATAGATCTGATGCATTTTTGTTTCTTAGGTTGTGGCAAAGGTAAATGCTGTCTACCCCAAGGACCCCGAGTTCCCTGAACTTGGGGTGGACGACATGACAAAGCTTGCATATTTGCATGAGCCAGGGGTTCTCTTCAATCTAAAGTGCCGATACAATGCAAATGAAATTTATGTAAGCAATTCAGCTATTATATATACTAATCTTTTTTTGCTTGTTGCTTACATTTACCATCCCCTGATCTTAAGATGTCTGCGCAAGCTAATTTTGTTATTTTCATGATGAATCCAGACATACACAGGAAATATATTGATAGCTGTGAATCCCTTCAAAAGATTACCCCATCTCTATGGAAGTGAGACGATGAAACAGTACAAGGGCACGGCTTTTGGTGAGTTGAGTCCACATCCTTTCGCGGTTGCAGATTCTGCGTACAGGTAACTCTTCTGTTAGCTTCTATTATTGTTTCATATCATTTGTTTTTCAGCCTTACAATCACCAAAAATATAACATTTAGGAAAATGATCAACGAGGGAGTGAGCCAGGCGATCTTGGTGAGTGGTGAAAGCGGTGCTGGGAAAACGGAGAGCACAAAGATGCTCATGCGATATCTTGCCTACATGGGCGGAAGAGCTGAGAGTGAAGGACGATCCGTGGAGCAGCAAGTTTTGGAGGTAAGTAATATTCTCTCAAATATTCTTGCAAAACATACACTTAGTGAGTTTCCTCCAGTCATACTTTTCTCTGTTTTACTTTCGTGCTTTGCAGTCCAATCCAGTTTTAGAAGCTTTTGGCAATGCAAAAACCGTTAGAAACAATAATTCAAGGTGGAGGGGATGAGTCTCACGTTTTCGTTGATTTGTCCATTTTCTGTATTTCCTTGAACCCAAATTTTAAGATATTTAGGGAAATCCCATGTTGCAGTCGTTTTGGTAAGTTTGTGGAGATTCAGTTCGATCAAAGGGGAAGAATCTCGGGAGCTGCTATCAGGACATATTTGCTAGAGAGGTCGCGGGTTTGTCAAGTTTCTGACCCTGAAAGAAACTATCATTGCTTTTACATGCTATGCGCTGCACCGGAACAGGTAAGCCTGATCTCTTCAATGGCGGTGTTAGCTCAAAATCTTAGAGATCCTGTATGTCCCATGTTTGACCTTACTTGAGATCCGCGCTGACGAAAACAGTATCTTTCACGAGGTTTCAGGAAACTGAGAGGTACAAGTTAGGAAAACCAAGCACATTTCGCTATCTGAACCAGTCTAATTGCTATGCATTGGATGGGCTTGATGATTCCAAGGAATACCTAGCTACAAGGAAAGCTATGGAAGTTGTTGGGATCGATTCTGAAGAGCAGGTACTTTTTTTTAGTTGTTTGTTTACATGCCTAGTCATAGGAACAACTCTACTTACATTCTTCTACTGCAGGATGCAATCTTCCGAGTAGTGGCTGCAATCCTTCATCTAGGGAACATCGAGTTTGCAAAGGGTGAAGAATCAGAAGCTTCAGAACCTAAGGACGAAAAATCACGGTTCCATCTAAAAGTGGCAGCAGAACTTTTCATGTAAATGCTTCACTAGTCTGTGTTTTCTCCGATAAACGGTTTTCTGGTCAGCCAGAATTAGAGCCTTGACTTGCTCTTTGTTGCAGGTGTGATGAGAAAGCTTTAGAAGATTCCTTGTGCAAAAGGGTCATGGTGACTCGTGATGAAAGCATTACAAAGTCGCTTGATCCTGGCAGTGCAGCTCTAGGCAGAGATGCACTAGCCAAAATTGTCTATTCTAAATTGTTTGATTGGTAGGGTTAACCATAACTAAATTCTTTATTAAGGATTTATTATATTCTTGGGGGTTCTATGCAAAAGGTTTCAATTTTCTTGCTTACAGGCTCGTTACCAAGATCAATAATTCTATTGGCCAAGACCCAAATTCGAAACACATCATTGGAGTTCTGGATATTTATGGATTTGAGAGTTTCAAGACAAACAGGTGCTTAACCGGTATGCTTTTGCATTCGCTGATATGTTAAGTCTCTGGAACTGATCACTGAATTCTTGCATTACTTCCTACATTTATGCTCTCTAATTAAGCTTCTTAAAACATTGAGCTGATGGTCTGTTATCGAGTTTCCTTATATTTCAGTTGCTTAGCTAAAAGCTTTCTTGTCATTTGGAACAATATGATTATTCTGGTTATTCCGTGGTTTGGCTGTTTGATTATAATTCCTTAGTTAAATTCCAACATAGTTTTCTCATTTTTCACGGGCAATCTGCAGTTTTGAACAGTTTTGTATAAATTTGACAAACGAGAAGCTTCAGCAACATTTCAACCAGGTTGGACACTGACACTAGATTGTTCTGTTTTTCGGCCGACCCATACTCATACATAACTTCCTCTACTCTACAGCACGTGTTCAAGATGGAGCAAGAAGAATATACTAAAGAAGAGATTGACTGGAGTTACATAGAGTTCATCGATAATCAGGATGTCCTTGATCTTATTGAAAAGGTTAGTAGTCACACATTTATGTCCTCGCGCCTAGTGTTAATATATCGGGTTTGAGTATCTGACGTACAGTTTTTTTCATGCCAGAAAACTGGTGGTATCATTGCCCTTCTAGACGAGGCTTGGTAATGTTTAAAAGGTCATGTTTGTTCGTTGCTTCTTTTCTTTTGTTTTCAGAAAAAAATGATTGGAATTCTGTTTTCTTCTACAGCATGTTTCCAAGATCAACACATGATACATTTGCACAAAAGCTATACCAGACTTTTAAAGACCACAAGCGTTTTGCCAAGCCAAAATTGGCTCAAACAGACTTTACGATTTGCCACTATGCCGGTGATGTTAGTGCTCTTCATAACCCGAACCGCTTGCTTAAATGCTTGTCTTGATATAAAGGCAAAATTACCGTGGTCCAATGACTATACTCTTGTTTGATTCCAGGTCACTTATCAGACAGAACTGTTCTTGGACAAGAACAAAGATTATATTGTTGGAGAACATCAAGCTCTCCTGAGCTCTTCAGATTGTTCTTTTGTCTCATCATTGTTTCCACCATTGCCAGAGGAATCTTCCAAAACATCAAAGTTCTCATCAATAGGTTCTCAGTTTAAGGTCTGAAGTAATGTTAAGTTACAACTGATTCTGCTTATAATATCCACTTTGATTCTCACCATGTACTAACATACAGCAACAACTGCAATCTTTGCTCGAGAGTTTGAGCACCACGGAGCCACACTACATACGCTGTGTTAAACCAAATAACCTTCTAAAGCCAGAAATCTTTGAGAACATAAATATTTTGCATCAACTTAGGTGTGGGGTAAGCTTTTAATGTTTCAGAGAACCCTATGCTTTGAATTTTGCAACCGTGTTAATTTTTATGCTTTCTCATGATGTTGTGGAACTTCCTGCATCTGATCTCAGGGAGTCATGGAAGCCATTAGGATTAGTTGCGCTGGATATCCTACTAGAAAGCCTTTCAATGAATTTTTGACCCGCTTCAGAATTTTAGCCCCAGAGACTACCGAGAGAAGGTAGCTTAACCAACACTTAATTCCTGTATATATTATCATTTCTCTGTGTTTACTTCGAATGGGACTTAAGGTATTAGAATAACTTAAAGCACCTTTTTGGTTCTGGATTTTGTGTTAATAATAGCTATGACGAAGTTGACGCTTGCAAAAAGCTACTAGCAAAAGCGGACCTCAAAGGTTTTCAGGTGCAGTTTCACCATCTCTAACACTGCACAAGATTTATTCTAACTTTCTTTTTCTGCTACTACATATATCATTCGAAAAATGACAATCCTTACTAACAATTTTCTTGCAACCTAGATCGGGAAGACAAAGGTGTTTCTTAGGGCAGGTCAAATGGCAGAACTGGATGCTCACAGAGCTGAAGTTCTTGGTCATTCAGCACGGATTATTCAGAGGAAAGTTCTTACTTATCAATCTCGCAAGAAGTTTCTGTTATTGCAGGTCGCTTCAACAGAAATCCAAGCCTTGTGTAGAGGTAATACATGTTGAATGCGTTTGTTGGTACAGATATTTTGTTGGTTCTGGAAAATGTTATCAGGCTGTCTTAATCCCTCGTCAAACTGAATTTAGGACAAGTTGCACGTGTTTGGTTCGAGACCATGCGAAGAGAAGCCGCTTCTCTGAGAATTCAGAAGCAGGCACGGACTTATATCTGCCAGAAAGCCTATAAAAGCCTGTGCTCCTCTGCTTGTTCAGTTCAGACAGGGATGCGAGCAAAAGCTGCTCGGGTTGAACTTCAGTTTAGGAAGAAGAGAAGAGCGGCAATCATTATTCAAGCAAGTTTAAGCTCACATCTTGATGAACTTTTGTCTTATTTTTTCGCCCATCTTATAGGGATGCGAGCAAAATCTACTTGTTTGAGTATTGAAGACATGCAACTTACTGGTTACGCAGAGTCAAATCAGAAGGTTTTTGTGTCATGGACATTATGTGAGGATGAAGAAAGCAGCGATTACCACTCAATGTGGGTGGAGAGTGAAAGTCGCACGCCGAGAATTGCGGAATCTTAAATTGGTAACACACTCGATTACTAATATATGAAGTTCTTAGTCTCACTAAATCTGCTCTTTACAAAAAAAACAGACCTTCCACGAGAACTACATGTTGCAATATTTTTGTACTTTTAACTTTTCGGGCACTATCTTTGTTTCGTATATAAGGTCTTCTGTGGAGAACTGAAAAACAGAATGTAGTCAGTTTTGTTACCAATTCACAAAATAATATGTAAGCAGAGATTTTCATATATTTCTTCATTATTTCAGGCTGCTAAAGAAACAGGAGCACTTCAAGATGCTAAGACTAAGCTGGAAAATCAAGTGGAAGAACTCACTTCAAATTTGGAGCTTGAGAAACAGATGAGGGTACACGTCATTTCATCAACGAATACTCAAAATATTCTATTTCCTGAAGAAAAAAAAAAACTCTTCTGTACGTAGTCACTTTGTTGGTTCTGTATGAGGCATCTGATCAGTGTACTGGTACAGATGGAGATCGAGGAATCCAAATCTCAAGAAATCGAAGCATTACAGTCAGCTTTAACAGATATAAAACTTCAGCTCAGGGAAACTCAAGAAACCAAAAGTGCGGAGATCTCAAGCTTGCAGTCCGCTTTAAAGACTAAGCTGGAAAATCAAGTGGAAGAACTCACTTCAAATTTGGAGCTTGAGAAACAGATGAGGGTACACATCATTTCATCAACGAATACTCAAAATATTCTATTTCCTGAAGAAAAAAAAGAAAAAAACTCGCTGTACGTAGTCACTTTGTTGGTTATGTATGAGGCATCTGATCAGTGTACTGGTACAGATGGAGATCGAGGAAGCCAAATCTCAAGAAATCGAAGCATTACAGTCAGCTTTAACAGATATAAAACTTCAGCTCATGGAAACTCAAGAAACCAAAAGTGCGGAGATCTCAAGCTTGCAGTCCGCTTTAAAGGACATGAAACTTGAGCTTGAAGAACTCTCTAAGGGACTTGAGATGAGTAACGATCTTTCTGCTGAAAATGAACAGCTTAAGGTTAGTCCGTAAAAAGTCTATGTTAGAACCTTTTGTTCCCCGGAATTCCGTGTCTGTGTTGAAGATTATGTTTAAGATTTTTATATGCATCATCGTTGTTGTTTTGTCTTTATTCTCTTTCCTTTTAAGGAGTTGGTGAGTTCTTTGCAAAAGAAAAATGATGAATTCGAGAGAAAATCCACAGCTGAAGTTCCGGTAATTGATCAGACTGCAATCATCAAGCTTGAAGCTGAAAATCAACAGCTGAAGGTAGGATTCCTAGATACTGATTTTGATACACAATCTAGATTCGTAACAGATTTCGGTTTTTCCTCTTGATAATATATATCTCATCAAGCATAACATTTCTTAGGCGTTGGTAAGTTCCTTGGAGAAGAAAATCGATGCATTAGACAGAAAACATGATGAAACAAGCTCAAATATCACAGAGCAGTTGAAGGAGAATGTTTCATCTGATTACGAGATCGTGAGCAATCTTGCAGCTGAGAACGAGCGGCTCATGGTAACCTTTCTAAAGATGTAGCTCGATCAAAAAAAAAACCGAATGGATCAAACATGCTCAACTAAATGTGTTCATTTTATTAGTCCCCTTAATCTGATGAATGAAACTACTTCTTAGGCACTAGTAGGTTCGTTAGAGAAGAAAATCGATGAAAGCGATGGGAACAATTCTTCAGATGGACAAAAGGAGGGAAAAATCATGTTGAAAGAAGAGAAACTGACAGAGGATGCTTCAATTGATAATGAGAAACTTGCTTCTCAAAACAGAGACCTGAATGTAAGTATTCCATATATTATAGCCTTTCTCTGTTAAAAGTGTGGAGTTTGTCTGTTAAAAGTGTGGATTTTCAACAGGATCTGGTAAGTTCCTTGGAAAAGAAAATAGATGAAACAGAGAAGAAGTATGAGGAAGCAAGTAGACTCTGTGAAGAGAGGCTGAAGCAAGCTTTAGACGCGGAGACAAAGCTAATTGAGTTGAAGACATCGATGCAAAGGTTTGACGTTTTGCTTTCTTTCTTCTCCAAAATGTCCATTTTTCTCTGTGCAAAATACTTTCACTAGTTAGTACATATGAATTACTATATTATTATTCTCTTTAGGCTTGAGGAAAAGGTCTCTGACATGGAAACAGAAGAACAAATTCGCCGGCAGCAAGCACTGGTTAATTCTGCTTCCCGGAAAATGTCACCCCAGGTGTCATTTACAGGAGCCCCGGTAAATTTACTATTTCTCATACTTCCGTGTAGACTTTTTTGAAGATAAGATTTGACTTCTTTTCTTTACCTATAGCAGCCTGTGGAGAATGGACAGGCTGCTATAGGTAAGTGAGTGATAAACTGTCCTATAAACAGTTTATCAAGTAAGTGATAAACTGTTCTGGAGTCAACTCAAATCATCTTCTTGCATATCGCGAGTCTTTGTAGATAGAATTTCTCTGACAGATTTTGCATTCTTACAGGAACCACTTGCTCCTATACCGGCAAGAAAGTTTGGGACAGAATCTTTTAGACGGTCTCGAATTGAACGACAACCACATGTATGTGCCTAACGAAACATTACTCCTATATCATACTTCTTATTTTCACTGGCTCAATGGTTGTCATGTTTCTATGATGCAGGAATTTGTTGATGTTCTTCTCAAATGTGTATCCCAAAATGTTGGTTTCAGTCATGGAAAGCCCGTTGCAGCTCTTACAATATATAAATGTCTTATACGCTGGAAAATTTTCGAAGCCGAAAAAACCAGTATATTTGACCGAATTGTTCCTGTTTTTGGTTCTGCAATAGAGGTTAGGAATTACGCAGAGACCAATGCATATTGCTCCATGCTTGAGTTAGATAAAACTTAACGCAATCCTCTGCTTATTTATTTGCAGAATCAGGAAGACGACAATCATTTGGCTTATTGGCTAACAAACACATCGACTCTGTTATTCCTGCTTCAAAGAAGCCTGAGACACAGCCCAACTGGCTCAAGTCCAACAAAACCTCCTCAGCCAACTTCGTTTTTTGGAAGGATGACACAGGTAACAAGAAAATGATAAAAAAAAGTTGCTGTCTTGATGGCCGTTCAACTTGATTCTTCAAGCTCTAAACTGTTATCATATTTTTTGAATGTTCCATAGCACTTAAACCTTACGTATCTAGGCGTACTCAAAAAATGGTTGTCTCAGGGTTTTCGTTCAACCTCGTCCCCGAACCTTTCAACTGATGTGGTGCAGCAAGTAGATGCTAGATATCCTGCTTTGCTTTTCAAACAGCAGCTTACGGCCTATGTTGAAACAATGTATGGAATCATCCGAGAAAATGTGAAGCGAGAAGTATCGTCCCTGCTTTCTTCCTGCATTCAGGTACACCTTTGGTGACCCGACCAACAAAATAAACCTTTGAGACTCTTTTAGCTTAGAAGAAAGGATCATTTCATTTGATTAAATCTCTTCTAATGATACAGAGTCTGAAGAATTCATCACATGATTCCTCTGTTTTGGGTACACCATCAAAGTCATCTGAAGAGAATTTACCAACCAAGTCATCGGAAGAGAATCTCGCTGCTAAGCCAAATTCACCAAAGCAGTCACATGAGGAGGATTCGCCAGCAAACTCTTGGCGAAGCATTATTGGGCTTTTGAATCACAACCTCATCACATGGAAGAAAAATTATGTGAGAATATATAAGCTTCACATTACTGCTTAAATTTCCCTACTAAAAACGTTCTCTTTCAGGTTCCTCTATTTCTCGTTCAGAAGATCTTCAGCCAAACTTTCCAATACATCAATGTTCAACTCTTCAACAGGTAATTGTTTCTATCCCCTCATCGACTTTAACTGGGACAAAAATCACATGCCATGCCATCAACCACTAAACTAGAGCTGTTATCTGACCGATGCAGTCTTCTCCTCGAACGAGAATACTGCACATTCAACATGGGCAAGGAAGTGAAGGCAGGGTTAGATGAACTAGAGTCATGGTGTAGCCAAGCGACTGAAGAGGTAAAATTTGTCTGAAAACAGCTTTAGTAACAAAACATTTCTAGGGGATATGATTTCACTTGTTACTCTTGAATGCAGTTTGTGGGATCTTCTTGGGATGAACTCAAACACACAAGACAAGCCGTAATGCTCCTGGTTTGTCTTCTTCTCTTGACAGTACGTATACCACTCTCCCTCTTCTTTCTCGTTCCTGAATGTAGATGGGCTTCTTCTTTCAGGTTACAGAACCAAAGTCCACAATTACATACGAAGATCTTACAACTAACCTTTGCCAGGTAACTCTCTGCTTCTCTGATGTCACAACTCACATTAAAGGATCAAAGAACAATTAGACACCAGAAAGAAAAGAACAAAATGACAGGCTATTCAGAATCACAACATTGTGAAAAGATATCTATTCATAACGAGGAAAGCATGGAGAACTGAAAAATAACTCTTTTTAGCCTTCTGTTATATTTAGAAAGATTGAAGTTGAATTTTGGTTAACCTTTTTTCTGAACTTTCTCTGTCTATCAGGTTCTTAGTACTCAGCAACTGTATAGGATATGTACCCTTTGCAGGAACGAAGACCACGACAATCATAACCTATCGCCAGAGGTACGTTGGTCTGAGATCTGATAAACCCGAAAAAGACGAGGTGTTGCCTTTTCTATTTCGGTATTCATGTTGCTTTGAATACTGCAGGTGATTTCCAACTTAACAGTACTTCTATTGAAAAATGAAGATGAAGACAGCCATTCCTTTTTATTAGACAACGATTCCAGGTACTAGCTCAAATCACTTTTGTAAAACATTAATTGTCAGACATCATATGATCATCTATAATTAAGCTCCTGAATATTTTGCCTATTTTTGTGTGAACACAACAGCATCCCTTTCGAAACCGATGAAATCTCTAACTGCATGCAAGAGAATGACTTTGCGAATGTAAAATCAGCTTCCGAGCTCGCTGATAACCCCAACTTCCACTTTCTTAAGGATTGAGATAATGTTTGAGCCTTCTTCTTCCTAAGCCTCTAAATGCTACCATTGATTCGCATCGTTATGTATATTGTAATTCCTCTTTCGGATTTGAGTTTGTAGAAAATTCATTAGGTTTTCTAGTTTCCCCCAAGAGCATTTTGCAATTGAGCGTCTAGTCTGTACGGCTCTCGCTTTCTTCTTTTCACGCTCGTTACTTGTAGGCCCAGCAACCTCAAGGCGGGAAATTTAAACTGTGTAAAACAAAAGTTTGATATGATATATTATTATGAGACCAATAACAGCCAAGTGGGCCTTGGAAATCTTTGGGCTTCAGCCACTTGGCCCAGATTAGTATCTATTTCGTTTGCCACTTCATTTCGGTCAACAAAGATCACAATGGTTTAGATAAATGAGATTAGCTGAACCAGGGAACAAACCGGTTTGTCTTTGGTCCAAATTTACGCATATAACATGAGATTGATGCATGAACAAACTTTTATTTTCCTTTTGTCAACTCTTCTAGGGTAAAACTAGAAAGTATGATACCGAAGAATTTTAAATAAAGAAACGCTGACAAAGGACAACCACGTATAAACCTGTTTTTTTATTAAAAAAATAATAATAATAGACCCCTACAAATAGGTCTGATATTTTATTAAAATAAGGGTTGAAAAGAAAGATGATAAATTTTTGAGGCAAAATGCAATGTACATCTGCAAGAATCTTGGGAGACGGTTTTAAATTAAGCATTTAGCCATTTACCCGTTTTCCTAAGCATTTTAATTCTATGCAATTAAAGTTTTTAACACCTTGTCTTTACTATACTTCTTCTCTTTTATAAAGAGTACTCGTTCCGTTCTGAATTAATTGATGTTTTAGTGAGTTTGTTTTTTCCACAATTAATTGATGTTTTCACTTACCAATGCATAAATTACCATAAAATGATTTTTTTGCCCTTCTATTATTTAGCAAATTAGAAATTAAACAATAATAAATGAGGTTAAAAATGGTATTACACANATTTTAAGTTGTGAGGAAAGGAAGGAAATAGTTATATTCTCTCTGTTTCACAAAGAGTGTCATTTTAGAGTAAATTTTTTGTTTTAAAAAGATTGTCATTTTACATTTTTAATGCGACTTTTCAAACTAATTCTCATAATTACCCTTTACCCAAAACTAAAAACCTTTGTATTTATATCATTTTGAATTAATTATGGGTATATTAAATAGAGGCATATTAGTATAATTTCAAAATTTCTTAATTTGTGTGAAAACTGTCAAAGTGACACTCTTTATAAAACAGAGGGAGTATAACTTTTTTTTCCTTAACATCGTTGGTGTCATTCAACCAATAAATGTGGGTTTAGGTATATCCATTTTGGAAATCGGAAGAGGAAGTAGAGGGTAAAGCTTGGAAATAGTAATTTGGATATTGAAAAACATTATCTTATGTATTCCCGATAAAATACGGGATGAGAATTTTGGATAATTTGTTTAATTAAAACAGAATCACTTTTATTATTTGCATCCAAACATTTCATATTTTTTAACAAAATATGTGTAGAAAATATTTTAATATTATCTCAGTTTATTTTTGAAAAATATAAATATATAAAATAAATATAATTCCGATTTTGGGATAATATATAAATTTAAATATAATATCTTCAAAAAATCTTTGCGGGTGAGAGATAGTGTTGAAAATCTGTAGTTTAAAATATTTTATTAGACAACATACAAAAGATTATCAAAAAAATTTTGGTTTAGTATATTAAAAATAAATAATGTTAAAGAAGAAATCAGAAAAATATTTATATAATTTCTAAACATGAATTTATTAAATAAATAATGTTAAAAACATATTTTTAAGAAATAATATTAAATTTCCAAAAATGAATTATTTAATATTTTTGGACCGGTTAAAGCCTTGGACCATCTCTGTAGCCAGTAACACATTTTCCACCAGAAGTCGGCCATGAACAAACGCTGACTGAGTGTTTGAGACCATCTTTGGAGTTACCTTTTGTAATCTGCGAGCCAAAATTTTGGAGACAATCTTGTAAACCACATTACATAACGAGANAAAAAAAAAAAAAAAAGTAATTCACGTTAAAATTATTGTTTCTTAACTTTATCTTTTTGATAAAATTATTAGTTTTTTAATGTTAAAATTATTGTTTCTAAACGTTAAAATAATCGTATTTGATTTTGATAAAATTATTTTTTCTTAACTTTATATTTTTAGAATTTTTCTCCATTTTTTCGGAATTTGTTTTCGATTTTGTAGGGATTTTTTTGAATTTTTTGAAAATTTAATATAATTTTTATTCATTTATTAATATTTTATTATTAAATTTAAACACTGTTTTAAACCGTGTATAGTTTTGTAATGAAATGTAAAATAAACACACGGTTCATACTTGAAAATTTAAAATAACCAAATGAAATAATTAGAATATTTTTCTGGATATATAAATAGTTGGAATATTAAAAAAACTTATCGTAATTTAGTTGAGATATTTTTATGGAATTTTCCCTTAATAAAATGAATAACAAAGTGTTTAGAATATGAGAGAAAAGTGGCCAGGAACTTAGGCAAAAACTATGAAAGACGATTACACTTTAAAAAACTTCTCAAAACTTAGATTTTTGGGCTTATACGATGGTATTTATACATCATATACACAATACCATCTTATTAAAAGTTAGTTTGGTTTGTGAATTTATTTGATGAACTAAAATGACCAGCTCCCGCCCCTAATCTTGAGGATCAACACAATTACATAACTACTTAACTATACGTTGTTAAAATAACATAACTACTTAACTAAATATTGGAATATTTTCACTTTTTTTTTGAGCAACGGTTTTTACATTTTCATGTTACCAGATAAATATTCAACTATTTATAAAATGTACAAGGAAAATGCAATAAATTCAATTGTAGATACGGCATGAAATTAGGTAGGCTTTTATGCTAAATTATATTCTAAATTTACGAGGGATAAATTTTTTTGTAATATATAAAATGTAAAATAAAAATAAAAATTAATTTAAGTGTTATTGATTCAAATATGATTAATTTTTAATTTTTAAATTTATAATAAATTTAATAAATATTTGACAACATTTAACTTCTCTATATACTTAGATTCTAATTTGCGCTTCAGTGCGGAATAAAGTTTTTTGTAAATTAAAAGTTATAATATATAAAATATAAAATGAAAAATAAGTATTAATTTAAGTGTTATACATAAATAAGAAATAATAAAAATGAGAAATAATAAAAATAAGAAACAAAATTGTTTAAATGTTTGACAACATCTTTAATACATACATGTTTGGCAATATGTTCAATTTATTATAAATAAATAAAAGGTGTTTGGAAACAGATTTTAAAAATGCTTTTAATAGTATAGATTTGTAACATGAGATTTTGGGAACCAAGGGCTCGTGGGCCAGTAGTAGCAGTGAATTCGCTAGCGTGGGTATGTGCCCTTCCCCCTAGTTTTGAATCTCCTTGGTCATCCATCCACGTTTAAATCAGCATATTGCTGTCGTGAACTCCGAAGTTGGGCCGCCAGAGATTAGTCTGGGCCTAGAAAACCTAGGATCGCTCTGGTTTATCAAAAAAAAAAAAAAAAAAAAAAAAAACATGGGATTTTGGGTCCCTAATCAGTTATATATATTTCTTTTTAATTAAGTCACATGATTAAGCAGCTGAGTCAACCGATCGAATCTGATTAATAATGAAAATAGAAAGAATGTGTTTATATAATAAGATAAGCATTTCTTTTTTGGGGGGCAATTCCACTTTAGCAATAATTTGTCCTTTTCTTTCGTAGTATATATGTTTAGTGGCTTTTTTTTTGCTTTCCGAGATTCTTTGGCAATAATTACACTTATTGGAAGAAAGGAGTTGTTATTTTAGTAACTAAAATATAAATATTATTGTTTTTGCCTTACCAAATAATTTTCAGATGTTAGAAATGATTGGCATTACAAATATACCCACCAAAAGATTTGACCAAAATTTTGGCCGATAGTGTCGCTTGAGAGGATTATGTATGTCGATATATTTTGTTTAGTCTACTTATGGTCTTCATTTAGTTCATTGTATAGTAAAAGCTATTTATATTGATATTTGATAACTTAATAACACTAAAAGATAATAATGATTTATGGTTCCAGTTTGAGCCAATTCAAAAAGTAACAACTTCCAATAAAATAATTATTTTATCAAAATATATGATTTCATTAATATAAACTTACACAAATATAACTAAGAAAATTCAGTGATATTTGATTCTTTAAAAAAAAATTGTTAGAACTGCTCTCTAATTTTTTATTACATCAAGTATACAGTGCCGTGCGAAGACTTTTATGGGCTTAAGGCGAGTTTTAAAAATAGTTTTTTTTACATAATTATAAAATATTGAAAAAAAACAGTGATAAATAAAAGTTTAAAACTTTCAAACAAGTTTTGATAGAAAAAAATCTTAAATGTTAAGATATTGGAAAGGAACACGGACATAGTTTTTCTTTTCAAGTTATTAAAATGAACAAACCTGTTTTGTTTTTTTTTTCTCGGATTTCGGGGGTTTCGAGTTTTTTTCGGGTATTGTGGATACTTTTGGATATTTTGGATATTTTTGGATCCGGATCCGAACCTTATCCGAAAAAATCAGATTTTTTTTAAAAAAATACTCGAACAGATCCGAACCCGATCCGAATTTTTAAAATATCCAATCGGTATCTAAATCCCTAAACCCGAAATATCTGAAACCCAAAATATCCAATCTGAAATCTGAATGCCCACCCCTAGTCTATGTTAAATCATTACCATTAAACACAAAATCAATAAAAAAAAACTAAATATAAAATTCAAAATACAAACAAATTTAGAGAAAGAAATATGAATAAACTTGAGAAAATATAAATCGTGGTATAAGAATAACGAATGTTGGAAACGTGGGTCAGGACGTTGGTAACTATCGAAAAAAATAAAAAGAAATAGTAGATAGAGATTTATTTAGAAACTAATCACTAGATAGAGTTTAATTAGAAATAGATTTAAACCACTACACTAAGAATGATTTTTAGAAAATAGGGGCTCCTAAATTATATATTTTTGAAGGGGGCTTGAGACAAATGCTTTTTTTGTTATACTATAAGCACGGCCCTGCAAGTATAATGTTTTTTATCTTCGAATTGCATAGAAAATATAAAGAGTTTTACACATAATAATTAATTTATTTGTGTAACTACTTTAAAAAATATTATAGTAACACAATATATGTTGGTGTATATATCGCACATAACACTATTTTGATTGTGGAAACTCTTTTAGTTTAGTGGTTAACCAAATGGTTCATTAATATTTTTATACCAAGAAGTCCGAAGTTCGATTTCCAGAATATGCAATTTATACAGATTAATGAAGTCAAACTTTTAAAGAAATTTTCAGCGTGATCGTGAATCCTTGTGGAACGGGTAACGTTGTCCGTTGTAAAATTATTTTGTAATAATTCTTATAATTTGTATCAAAGTTAAACTACTTTAATTAATATTATGAGAAGCAAATATGGATTGGTTTTGCTAATGGTCAAATGAGAGATCACAAAATCAAATGATAAATTAAGTTAAATTTTTATTAGCTCAAAGGAGTTTATTATTCCATTTCCCATGTTTCCATGTGATAATATACAAAGATTCTGCTTCACAATCGTATTCCTCATAGATATTTCTCTTAATTATTATTTTTATTCCAAAAAAACATAAGCAAAATCCAATATTCTCTCTATCAAGAAGATTTTATTGTCCACTAGTAATAAACTATTTGCACTTGAAGTGTTTATTTAACGAATTTAACTGTAAAATATATTGTCCATTATAATTCCCTAATTAAGATTAAAATAATATATTTTTTATAACTGTAAACTTTTAAAATTGTTATCTTCTTCGTAGAGCCGACCCTGAGTTTTAGAAGGCCGCAAGCTAAAAAAAATTTGGGTGTTTTACCATATTAAGTTTCGAATTTATGAATTTTTGAAAAAGTTTTTATAATTTTACCACTAAACTAAAGAAACTTTATGAAATTTAAGGGCTGATTTTTTTTTATGAAAATGAGGGTTGCAAGCCCATGCTTGCTTTGCTTGGGCTCAGGACCGGCTCTGCTTCTTCGTTTCATATAGTAAAACTTGTTTTATTTTCATTGATTGTTATTTATTTTATTTATTTTGTTTGACAGAGTTGTTTTAATTTTAAACATTGGTTATTAGCAGAATCTATTTTCACACACCTTTATTTTTTAAATAAATTAAATTTATTGCTAAACATATATATTAAACATATTGCCAAACATTTATTAAATTTTTATAAACTTAAAAATTATAAATTAAACATAGTTGAATCAATAACACTTAAATTAGCTCTTATTCATTATTTCACATTTTATATATTACAAAAAAAATTATCCCACATGGACTCACGGATTTAAAATCTAGTTCGAATTATCATAAATGTTTTAAAACAATATGATTTTACTGTTTTAAATTAATTATTTTATGTTATAATTGTTCTCTCATTATTATATTACCAAGTAGAAATAGAACGAAGTATAAGATACGAAAAAATTATTCCATAAAATTAGTTTTAACTTTGTACGTACTTTTATTAATTAATGATAATAAAGTATATATGTACATAAATTAAATCGTAATTAATTTAAACCAATATACCATGCGAATATTAAAATATATGTTATCGGTGCATTAATGTTAATTCTCGAGGTTTCTAGGAAATGATACCACACCATTACCCAAGTCTCGGAATATGGTAAATGTGATCAATTCCCCAAGTCTTTTTAGTTTTCACTTCTCACTTTATAATCTCTCCAATCAACCAGAACCGAACACGCCTTTAATTTCGATTCTCTATGCATCAAATTAACCAAAAAAAAATAGTGTATATTCCAAGAAATATTCAGCAACTACGTGCCATTATCCATCTACGTACATTACATAATACTGTTAATAGATTTAATGTTAATAGGTTTTATTATTTTTTTCACTTTATTATATATATATATATT